>ML819784.1:64199-84073 GCA_009831015.1 Picea engelmannii | reverse complement strand
CGATACCCATCTTGGTGCGCAAGGTATGGAAGATATTTGTGAAATCTGGCACTGCTTGGTCTCTTTCTTTCCATAGTGTGGTCCATTTGGAATACAGGTTGTCATAACTTCTGACAGGGTAGTATTGTTCCTTAATAGCATCCCTGAAGGATTCCCAGGTGGTTGTGACTGAAAATAATGAGGGTTCCTCTGTTTCCTTTTTCTCATAGAATGTTTCCCACCAATCTTTGACATGGGGAACAGCTTTGAGGAGTGAAAAATTAATCTTTTCTCTATTCGAAAAGTTATGGATAGAAAAATACCCTTCTAGTAGATTCAACCACTTTTCTACAACATCTGCATCTATCTAACCTTCAAATATAGGAATATCGAAGTTTATTTGTACCTTGAAGGGGGCGATGCCTCCGTTCGAAGAAGATGCGTCACCTGTTGGTAGCCGCTGAAGGATTTGCGCGAAACTATCCATCATCTCATTCCTCTGTTGCGTGAGGGATTCCTCAATCAATAGTTTGAAAGGATCTCCTATCTCGTCATCTTTCTCTTCTCCTACCATGAGAGGTCGTTTGGGCGTGCGAGAGATTTTGTCCTCAAGAGAAACAAGCTCGAGGCCCAAGTCTTTGTACTCCAACCTCGTTTGGGACATGCATTAAGACGACAAGGAGAATACCTCTATGATACCACTGATCTGGATTTTATGAGCAGAACCAAATGAATACAAATTATTAACAAGTTCTTAACACAAAATAACAAAGATACAGTAAAACTGGTTTTCTATTCAATAAAGAAATAAGTCGGAAACTGTAAAATGCAGTGGAAACAAGCTTGTTGGAATGGTGGTGGCTTATCTCTAAGAAGAGATGTGACAGTTGCACTCATTCACAAGAATATGATTACAATGAGGCTCTCAAGGCCTTTTTACAATAAACAAGAGTTTCCTAAACATCCAAAAACCTAACCCTAGGAGATGAAGCGCCAAAAGTCATGTGGGCCCCATTTGGGTAAGTCAGTACATCAACTTCCCGGGGTCGTAACATTTGCATACGATCTTCATTTTAGGCGTATGATAGCCCATTAGAAAGATCTATCCGAGGAATACAACAATTGCACAATTATTTTTTTCTTACAACAGTTTTTTGGGGCATTTTTCGACCGCAATATAACCCAAAAATGTCGTTTAGGGCCTCAAAATGGCTCCGGAATTGCAGGACCCGAAAAATTGCTAAAAATAGTAAATTATCAAAATTGCTAGAAAGTTGTTTTGAGCTAGATGGAAAAGGTGGGTGGCCACCAATATCCACCTGGATCATAATCATTATACCATGTTCCTAAATTTTGGCAAGCCAATGTGAAAGTTTTCCTGAAAGATGAGTCTGTGTAAGAAAAAACTTGACTGCACGCAAAGGGACTCTTACCTACGTTTGCTTTCCCAAAATGAAATGCCTAAATTTTTTTATAGATTTTGCCAAGGAGAAAGTGTGTTTTTCAATTAGAGTGTATTTCACCTCATCATCTGATAAAATTCGACTCGTATAGGTTATAGGTTTTTCCTGATTTTGGTCATCATTTTGCAGAAGAATGGAAAAAACTGCTTCTTCTGTGGAATTGGTATAAATAACAAAGTATTTATCAAAATATGGCTTGGCTAAAATTGGTGCATAGCTGATTGCTATTTTTATTTCTGTAAAATCCTTTTCTACCTCATTAGTCCAAGAGAAGAATCTATCTTTCTTCAACAAGTTATGTATGGGCTTAACTATCACAGCAAAGTCAGGGACAAACCTCCTTACAAAGTTAATGGTGCCCATGAAATATTGAACATATTGCTTAGAGGTAGGAGAAGGGAGGTTTATAATCGCGACAACTCTCTTAGGGTCAATATTGATACCACAATCAGAAACAATGTGATCGAGGAGTTTTCCTTGACTAACTCCAAATATAGAATTAGAAGGATTCAATGACATACCAAATTCTATGGAACGCAGAAGGACTTTCCTAAGATGAAAAAAATGATCTAACCAGTTCTTAGAATACAAAATTAAGTTATCAAGATAAATCTGAATTATCTTATTGATCAATTAGTCAAAAGCTATCTGCATAGCTCTCTGAAATGTCGCACCTACATTAGAAAAGACAAAAGGCATGCATTCGTAAGCAAAGGATCTCCATCGGGTGGAAAATGTGGTTTTATATTTTTCATCCCTATTGACTCTTATTTGATTATACCCAGAAAAATTGTCAAGTAGGGACATCATTTGAGACCCATCCATTTGTTTCAATATCAATTCCATGTTAGGAAGTGGAAAGTTGTTTTTAACACTAGCTCTATTTAAAGCACAAAAGTCAACACATAGCTTGATCTCACAATATTTCTTTTGCATGAGAACCAAATTTGAGACCCATTCAAAATACTTTACTGGGAAGATGATTTGAGCCTTTAGTAATTTTTCAACTTCTTTTCTAATGGTAGCTTCAAGGGTAGTGTTTACAGGCCTTTGTATCTGCCTTACTGGTTTCACCCTTTCCTTTATAGGAATGGCATGTTGGATGAAGTTGGAATCAAAACCATGAACATCCTCATATGACCAAGCAAAGATGTCCTTGAATTCACGGAATAAGTCCATGAATTTTCCTTTTTATTATTATGAACACTAGGATCCTATTTTAAGAATATTGGTATCATTTGAGCTTCCAATGTTCATGGAGACGATGTCTCCAACTTTTCTTTTTGACTCCTCTTCTGAATAATTTTTTTTTTCCAACATCACTCGTTGAGAATGAACTCTCAAGAGGAGTCAATCCCTTTAGAAACTTATCATATTCAAAAGAAATCACTTCCTTAAACTTAAGAGCTTCATTCTATAAGAAAGCACATATACTCTTATCATTTTGGAAAACCTACCATGACTCAACATTTTCAAGTATATGTGGATGATATAGAGACATAAAAGTGCAATCAACTCATTGTGATAAAAATTGTCGAGTAGAAGAAGCAACAAAAGTTGTCAACATGTCATCCATTGTGTTGAGATCCCTTTTTATATGAGTGATTTTAATGGATAAAATATTCAAGATCAAGGCCCAAATGACCTGAGTGTACCTTTCCATCAACTTGTTTTTAGGATTATAAATTTTTCTAATAATGTTGACAACGAGCTCATAATCACCAAATACGACAAGATGACAACAACCCAAATTATAAGAATTTTTTATACCTAAAAGAAAGGCTTCAAAATCAAAAACATTATTGGTGCAAGTGAATTCTAACTTGAAGGAGAAGTTGTGAATTTTTCCTATAGGTGAGTAAAGGATAATACCAACTCCATTTCCCTCACTGGAGCATGCACCATCAAAGTGCATATGCCACATTTTTTCATCATAGTCAAATTGTTTGCATGGCATGTCATTTTCTTTCGTGAAAACAGAGTAGACACTCAAGCTCTCCTAAACATAATTGACATTTAGATGAGTAAATTTCTCAATGAAGAGTGAGACACAACATTCTCTGAGAACAATAATGTTCTTTCCATCCTTAGGGATAGATAAATGTGACCCATATAAAGACAAGTAGCCACCTGTTAGGACTTTCCAATCCATACCTAAAATAATTGAGTAGTTGTTGATAGACATATCAATAACTTGAATGTTAAGGGTGGTACGTATCTCTGGATGTGCACAAAGTACTAAAGTTACATCTTTTATCTCACCAATCGTGTGTTGTTGTTGATTATTATAAGATATCATGCTTTTCACTTTTTCATTTGTACAAGAGAGTCCTATCTCTTCCATAATAATATTTGACATGACACTTGGGCCTAAGACACCATCAATGAGGCAACAATGGGCTATTTTATCTAAAATATTTACATAAATGTATAAATGGGGGTAATTTACAGATATCCTAAAGTTATTTACACGTATCCTATTTACATAAGACTCTTCTTCATTGTAATATTATGTCAGATTGGTTATGTTGGAAGTTTTACCCTCAATAAAATCTTTAAGATGTTGTTGTTGTTCTGGAATAGTCACCGTATCTAGAAGAGTAGCATCAAATTTTATGTTAGCCAACTAATTTAGAATGTTATATTTTGAAGAAGGAGTAGTGACTCGATGACTGGTGAAATTGTGAGCATCTTGTGAGCCTATATTTTGAGAGGATGTGCTAGGGGTAGAAGTAGCCTTGGAAGAATCAGTTTTTCCCTTATTGGCATATGATTTATTTCTTATTAACACATCATCCTGTGGGGCCCAAACTAAGACAACAATGATAGTATCTGGGTTTTTTCCAAAGATTCGATCCCTCACATTTTTCTTGAATTCACAAGTTCTTTCATCATGATGATCCTCATAAAATTTACACCACGCTCTAGGAAATATGGAATTTGGTTGAAAATTATTTCTCACAAAATTTTTAGTAGTATCCTGGGTGGAAGACTCAATGGTGGAAGTACAAGTAATTCCCTTCCTTTCAAAATAAACCATGTGATTATTAATGTCTTTCATAAGATGCAAAATGGTAGACATATCGGTTTGCTTGGCATAGTCTTCCTTAGGAAAACCAATTCTTTCTAGTTGTTCTTTGTATTCCAAACAAGTCTGAAGAGCAGGCCCAATATTGTCTATGGATTTCTCTTCCAATCTGTGATGCTAAGAAGAAGGTAAGGAGTTATAGTAGTGCATGAATGCAACTTGGTTTTGAGGTCTGATCAGTTCAAAGATTTGATTATATAACTTGGTAAAGTGAAGATTGAAATCCTTAATGGTTTTACCTTTATTATAGATAATGTTATTATACTCCTTCAACCAATCCGTTGGGATCTTGGGTTTTCCAAAAGTGGACTTGAACTAGTAGACCATCTCATCCCAAGTGGATGAAATTTTTGGAGGCAAGTCAAATAAATCAGCCACAACTTTTCCTTCTAGAGAATTGAAAAATAAATGCATGCAGGTGTCATTTTCATTCACACCAATTTTATGAAAATCATTTGAAAAAGAAATCAAATGCTCATCTGTAAAGATGGTACCATTTCCTGAGAACTTGGGAAAATGATCTTTGAATTTCGGTAAAGGATTGGCTACTTATGCAAGATTTAAGGGAGAAGAAACATGACATGGAGTAGTAGTATCATATTCCTCAAATTGAAATAAGCCATATATTTTGATGAACTTGGTTGGATTTGTGGTAGATTGGACAAGAACAACATGGCTACAGATACTCCCGATTGAAGTCGAGGCAGAAGATTGTGAGGAGTATGAGTTACTAGAGCCACCTCCAAAACCACTACTATATGTTCCACTACTAGTCCCATACATTTTGAAGACGTAAGGAGGTGGAGAGGATGAGGAAATATCCGAATCAAATAAGGACCGACAAAGCTTAGGTTGTTGTCCTTGTAGAAAAACTTGTCTTCTTCCTACTTCGAGAATGAGAGTAAATTTAGGTGATTGACCTTATATTCTTTGAGATATATGAGAGGAAGAGGACATAAGAGGTGATAATGTCGGGTTTATTTAAGGGATTGTATCCTTTGGTCATTAAAATATCTATGGATATGTACTTCAACAGTAATAACTTCCTAGTAACAGTGTAACTCATCCCTAGTATGCGAATTTGTGGGGATTTCTCGAAATAAGGTAAACGAGACATTGTTCTGATTTACAGGGGCTTCAAGAATGTTAGGTTGATCAAGGGTAGGAACTTTCATGATAGAAAATTAATGATAAGTATGGTTTCTAATCATTCTCTGGCGGACATCCCATTGTTCCCGAATTCGATTTTCTTCAAATACCACTCCCCAAGAACGATTAAATTCAGCACTGTTATAAGAAGTCTCTAGAATGATATTGTACAAGGTAAGGGTAATCTCAGTTTGATCCTTTATACCATCACCTAGGTTGGGTTGTCTTTGAATGGGCATAGTCATGAGTCAAAAGAAGAATTTAAACAAAAATATATAAGCTATAAACAGACTGAAAACAAAAATTAAAGTAGTGAATATAAACAATAAATCTACAAGTGTACAAAAAATACAAACTAGAGACATGAAAATGGAGTCTTTCATTCCTAGTATGGTCGCCAAAAAATATGTTGAGTAGAAGATATGGAAACTCTCCTCATAAAATTCTTCGAATCTTGCCTGGATAGGACAATATAGGCAGGATTATTACCCAAGTTTAAAGCCTTATTGTATATTCAATTAACTCCTAAGTTATATAGCTCATAGACCAATTGCTGATTTTTTTTTTCTTTATCAAAGTGCAATAAAAAAATTATGATTTTAAATAACAATTTTAAAACATGAAGCAAAATAATATAAATCTGATATAATAAAAAATACCAAGATGAGTCACAAAATCATCCAATATTGTATTCATTCATTTTGAAATCAGTCAATACACTTCACATACTTCAAGAGTATGGACCAGGAGAAAGTATAGCAACCTAAGGTAACACACACACATAGACCATCGATGCCTTCAAATCAAACCAAGACTAAATCAAATAATTCCACTGCCATAGTTTTCCTCTACTATGACTCTACACAAGAATTCTAATCAGTACTGAAAAACTAATCCAAAAAACGAGAAAAGTCTACAAACTACCAAAAGATAATCAACTTGGAAGCATATCATAAATCAATGCCTCTTAGTTATGCTTATCATCACCTTCAACAAACCTTGCTATCACAGAAGTCTCTTAGCTTTAGAAATCAGAAAGTGAATGAAGTAGTAATGAAATGTCACATGGTAGTCAGAGAAAACCTTATCAGAGTGATCTCCTCCCCCTTAACTTTCTTCAGCTTGCTCCATTTAATAACTCAACCATTGTAATTAACTCATTAACTAACAATTAGTTAGTTAATAAGAGCGTTCTCAAGTAAATTAATAAAAAACAATAATAATAATATGATAAGGGTACTAAATAAAACTAATAAGTGGGGACCCCCTAATTGACTTTAATGTTTTAATAATCCATTTCATCCTTGTATATTCTACCTTAAATGCATGACACATCACTTTCCACATCTTAAAATGCATGTAATTATCATGCATAAGATATAATATTGATAGGAGCCCCCTTGTCACTCCATGTGGTAGTCATTCAATTAATCAAAATCTAACCATCCTATAAATATGTCCAAACATGAAGCATACAATATAAAAGGTTGTCCAAAATAAAACTGTAAAAAAATGAGTTGTCAAAAATATATATGAGTTGTCCCAAAATAAAGTACAAACAATTCCATGCACATGTGCCAAAATAAAACAAATTGATGATGAAAAATCATATTTACTGTGAGAGGCTTCCCCTCTCTTTCTATGACTTCTCTCAACCCCTTCATTATTTCCAATTGATGAATTTGCCTTAGCATATTTATGATCATTCTCCTGCATGTGGGAAGTGACTGAATGAGAACACTCCGGTGATGATTTTGACTTGGTTGCTTCTGATTTCTCTTCCTTAGGGTTTTCTCCAAGCTCAATGATTTTGGATTTATTATGGGCATGTGAAGCTTGGGATTGAAGCTGTAAGTTTGGGTGCAAAGGTGGTGGTGATGGCAATGGATAAGTAGGACAAGTATGGAAAGGGGGCTACTGGGAGTGGTCAATGTTTGGCCATCCTTTTGAATGTCTAGGATAAGGGTGTACAACATCTTGTGAGCCATCTCGTTCTGGCATAACAAAAGGAGAAGAATTATGATTTGGGACTAGTATACCAATGCTTGGGCTAGGGTTCTCAGGGATAGGTGGAGGTTTTTATGCTTGTTGTCTAGCAAAGTTGAGGAAACCTATCTGCAACAATTGATTAAACTCTTCTTAATCCGCATCGAAATGAATAGAGAACCTAATAATTTTATTACCCCTTTTCCAAGGGCCTAATCCTCTACCTCTATTATTTCCTCTTTTGTTGTGACTACCCCTGCTAAAGAATCTCATGATGACATATTCACATGGATCAGTTACCATAGTATGACCTATAATCATCTAAAAAAACCTTGCATAACAATAGTTTAGGCATGTCTCTGTAAATATCAATACATGTGCAAGAAATCATCCTACAATTCACATTCTCAAAACTGGAAATCACTTAGAATAGGGGTTAAAACGGATCTTGGGATTTTATGACGAGAATTGTAATGAGAGAAAGGTGGTAAGTATGGCAGGGGAGTGTGAAATGGACTATTCAATACCATGACCAGTTTTATATTCCACTATATATAAGTTCATTTAATTCTATCACATCTCTATCACATCTCAATCACATCGATTCAACCATACAACAAAGCATATCTCTGAGAAATTGAACACTTTTCTTATTTCCAACTCAATTATGCAATCATAATTAAAGCATGGGAATGAAAACAGGTGCTTGGGAAGGTGAAATGGGAAGGAGGTGAGCGAAAAGTGGTAAGTAAGACAGAAACTGTAAAATGGACATGCATTTAATTACAGTGTTCACAACCAAACTATCACTTTCATTTTCAACCATTCATAACCAAAATCATCAAACTCAAATGGTTCAATGGCAACTTTGCAAAATTGTAACCATTTTGTTCAAAATATCAATAATGGATGATTACATAAATATGTGTGTTGAATAAGCATTGTGATAATTGAACAGAGATATCACTGTATCCAAACTAAAACCAAAAATTTCCATGCCTCTGTTCAGATCATACTTCAATAATTTGAAACCAAATATCAACCATATGCCCATGTAATTGTGTTGTTACGTAAAATATCAACTCGATTTCCATCAACAATTCAACTAAACAAAATTTCATCCAAACCAAATGGTTGAGTGTGACTAGGGTTTCAACCATGAAAAATAGGATTGTTATCATCTCTTTGTAACCAACTCCCAAAATGACTTTGATCTCAACCAAAACATTACATGCAAACTTCTTCAATAATCAAGGAGTTTTATTCGTTCAAAACCACTTAATATTTATCCAAATGCACTTAAACAACATGAAAGAAAACAATAACAGGAACAACATATTATACACAAATCTATGGATAAATTATTACCAAAGACAATGTTTATATAACAGGAATTCGAAACACGATACCTAGTGGTGCGTCGAATATGTACAACTCTGAACGGTTGTAGTGGTTACATTTTAGAGCTCCAAGATTTTCCTCAATCGTTTGAAAAATGAACCTAACGCCAAAACTAGAGTGATAAACAAAGGTAAAATCATGAAATTACTACTGGTCATGTTGATCTGGGGTGATGACCAACATTAATCACTCACTAAACCCAAGGCAGGCCACATCAAAACCTTGTTGGAGAAATTTATATTTTCGGCACACTAGTTCAATGGGAGTTAAATGACTAGTTCTATTTTATACTTTCTATTTAGATCATCACTATTATGCCATTATGAATGCATGGATTATGTTATTATGCATGCTCTTTCCTATATATGAGTGTATTCCACTCATTCATTTTATCATATTGATCATCATCTATGTATCATTCATCAACTCATTGGAGTAGTGTGAATATGTTTTCTCATTCTTCCATATTGAATATCTCTTCCTTTCTTGATAAGTTTTGTTTGTAATTGCTTTATCTAGATCTCATGTGCAGGTTTCTATGAAACATTTACATGGTATCAGAGCTACGATGCTTGGAGAAATCTAGACAAGCCAAAGAATAAGGAAAATCAGAGTTTCAACAAGAAAAATCCATGGTTGTACCTTTCAATAGTGATTTCTCCCAAAATGTTAACTTTTTGAGGAAACAGATCTCACTTCAAGTAAATTGACCCATTCTGTAAGTGGGTTTTCAATTGTTTGGAAATATTCCTCGATGTTTGCTCAAAAAGTAAGTCAGAATATCGTCTCCTAAAACTGATATGAATTTTCACTTAAAGTGCCCTTTCTGCAGTGATTTCTTAGTTTTTCACTTGAAAAATGAGAGAAAACTTTTAGGGGTTCTTAGACATAGTGGGAGATATGGATATGACACATATTATATATTCAAACTTGGTGGTAATCCTCACACCATAAAATTATTTTTATTGGAAGCCAAAGGCAGAATTCCAACTCAGAAGGAAAGGATTGTACAACTTGACGATGGGGACAAAAACAAAACCTACATCAGCAATTGAGAAGATGAGATGGGAAAACTGAAAGGATGAATCCATAATAATTCTTCTTGAATTGATTTCAAATGATATATGGTTTCATGTTTCTACATGCAAGACTCCAAATGAGATCTGGACCACCTTGGAAAGTTTTTTTGGAAAGCCGGATGAGATGAGAGGTCATATGCTTGAGGTAGAGTTGAATATTTTGGATCCTAAAAGTTTTGATAATATACAAGATTTATTTACTAAGTTTAAATCTTTGATATTGATATTATCAACTTGTGGTATTAATAAATATAAACAAATGGACCAACTTATTCTAACAATATTGGCCAAGCTAAGACCAGAATAAGTTGTCTATGTTTCCACTTTCCATTCATGAAGGTATCTCATGGGAACAAATTGGAAGATGCATACCATGGATCAAGTCATTGATTCTCTCACACATGAGCAGGAAAAACTCATTCATATGGGCCTAATCAAGGATTCCAAATCACATGCACTCACCATGCATGATGGAAAAGGATCATACAAACAGAACGGGAAGGAGAAACAAAATGAGAAGGAGGGATATTACAAACCCTTTAATGATTCTTCAGGTTCCAAAGGCTCTTTATATTCCAAGAAGAAGAAGAGAAAGAAGTGCACCTACTGCAATAAATCAAATCATGAAGAATCCACATGCATGAAGAAACAGATCGATCTTATGGTACATGCACTTCAGTAGAACAACCTTGGAAACTTCATTCCATAGGGATTCAAGAAGCTGAAGAAAGAAGATCATGCTCCTAAGAAAGGTAATCATCATTCTCTTGTTGCAATTAATTCCTCATTTGATTCATGGATTATATATTCTAGCACATCACATCATATGGTAGTGAAAGGGGGAATTTTTACTTCTCTGATTTCATGCTCAAGACCCCCTATTCTCATGGGGGATGATACTCTAGTAGCAGTAGTAGGAGAGGGGAGAGTGGAACTCCATAATGGAAGTTTTAAGAATGTTTTACATGTTCCAAAGCTTTCTATGAATCTTCTCTTAGTTTATCAGATCACTCGGAAAGGTAAAAAGGTTGAATTTACATCAGATTCAGTTTCACGAATTGACATGCATGACAATTCCACCATTGCAATTGGTGAGGTGGATCACAAGTCAAGGTTGTATAAATTCACTAAGTTTTCTAATGATGACTCATATTTTCTACCTACGCATAAGGAGAGTACGTTGCATGCACTTCTAGTGCAACATGCATATGATCTAAGACATCAGAGATGATTCCATACACTTAGATTATGTGCTTGGAAATAAGAAGGTAGTACAGCTAGATAAGAAGCTAGCGTTGAAGCTTCAGGAGATTCCCAAGAAGGCATATTTCACACTTTAGGAAGCAAGTATCCTTGCAGGGAATCCATTGGATTCGAGGATAACTCAATCTCAGCATGAGGAGACTTCTCATGTACTTTCAATGTCAGAACCTACGATTCTCGTGCATTGTTATATGGTTCAATATTCTGATCCGCAACTTTATAGTGAGGCTATGGGAAATCCATTATGGAAATCAGCCATGCAGAAGGAGTATGAATCACTCCTAAAGAATCAGACTTGGAATTTGCTTCCACTTCCACCAGAAAGGAATATTTTCAGGTGTAGATGGGTCCACAGGATCAAGAGGTACAAGGCTAGATAGGTTGTCAAAGGACTTCATCAGATCTATAAATATTTCTACATCTTCACAAATACTTTCAGTGAGAAAAAGTTCCAGACTTTGTGGGATCGTCTTGCAATGAAAAACACAGTTGTGTCGCAACTTCCATTTTCTTCTTTTGATGCATTGTCTTTTGAGGGAGGGTTTTGTTCCCATGTGGTTTTCCCTCTTTCCTCATTTTTATTCAGTGTTCATTAGCTGCATTGTACATGAGTACCTAATATGGCCTAGTAACTGGGACTCATTTTTAACTCCATAGTGATGTTCAGGGGGGGGTGTTGGAGACATTTCTATTTTTGGCACACTAGTTCATTGGGAGTTAACTAACTAGTTCTATTTTAGATCATCACTAGTATGCTATTATGCATGCATGCATGCATAATAGCATTATTAATTTCTTTCCTATATATGAGTGTATTCCACTCATTCATTGTATCATATCGATCATCATCTATGTATCAATCATCAACTCATTGGAGTAGTGTGAATATATTTTCTCATTCTTCCATATTGAATCTCTCTTCCTTTCTTGATAATATTTGTTTGTACTTTCTTTAGCTAGATCTCATGTGCAGGTTTCAATGAAACATTCACAAACCCCATGCAACCAACAAGTTCCAAGTAAGCACTAGTTCATATGAAATCACATGTCAGCAATGTAACCACCTACCACATTAACAATGTTGACAACATAACATATCATTGATCACATGGTTTACAATCTTATCATAAGTGCATTATGTGGATAATATATCCCATATGCATTAAAACTTCCAAACTTTTCCATATACAAAATTCTGAATCACCACAACCATTAACAACAAAGTCTATACTACCACGTTCTTATAACTTGTGTAATATGTATCGGACCATATACATATAACCAATGAAATATATGAGTGGTATGCTATGCGCATATGTATATAGAATTCCCATTTCTTATAACAAGTCACAATCATATGTATAGAGGTTGAATTTGCAATAAACTCATCACATATACAAAGTGGCAACTAATAAGTGAATACCGTGTCAATAAATTGATAAAAAAATTAGAACCCTTTTACCATTTTAAACCATGAATTGCTAAACACATCAGCCATGAATCTTTCATTTTGATGATGATTTTTCCCTGTACTAGTATTTAGGATCGAAAAATCCATGCCCAAAGAAGTTTTAATGGTCATTTGAAATCAAAATTGTTACCATTCATTTGCGTTGAGAATTAAAACCAAGCTCATATCAAGATAATCAAACATGCAAGTGATCCATTATCATCCAAGAAAACTTATGACAACACAGAATCAAGTATATATATATATATATATATATATATATATATATATATATATATATATATATATTGTGTATGCCTTGTAATTCTTTGCAATCTAGTAACTTCATGATTATTTCAAGAGTCAACAACTGGGAGAAATTAATACCATAGGGATACTCCCCTAACCTTAGCATATATTTCCTTGGGTTTAGATTCTTAGTTTGATGAAGTTTTGTAAACTGCAACCAGTGTTGCAACTGGTGCAACTACCAAAAACCCTAGGAGGGGTATTCACCTATTTTTTGAAGGGAATTGGTCAAATTAATACCACTAAGGAACTCACCTTAGGAGGTCGCACCTTTCCCTTATATAAAATTTCTAAAATTCACATTTTGGAAAATTCACCTTTCCCTAGTCTAAGACATCTTGGCAATTGCAGAATTGAAGTTGGAACTGGTCACCTTGACATAACACTCTCTAGTAAGTACAAAATCTCTCTGTGAAATTTTTTATCTTTTTATTATATTGTTCAAGCACATATGGCACCTAGTACCAATATTGATGAGAAGATTAAAGGTGTTGATAACTTTCGAGCATGGAAGTACAGAGTGATGCTCATTATAGAAGAGAATTATCTAGAATATTTTGTAAAAGAAGAAGTTCTAGAACCTAATGAATATGAGGCCAAACAAAAGTACAAGAATAACCTAGTGAAGGAAAAGAGAATCATTTTTGACTCTATCAAGGATCATTTGATCCCCTATGTCTCATCGTTGACAACTCCCAAGAAAATGTTTGATTCCTTATCCAGATTGTATGAAGGAAAGAACATCAACCGAAAGATGGACTTGAGAACATAACTCAAGAATGTGAAGATTCAAAGTTTAGAAACTATCCAATCATACTTCACAAGAGTGTCTCATATCAAAGAACATATAGAAGCCATTGGAGATACAATTGAAGAAGCCAAGTTGGTGACGACTACATTGAATGGTCTCCCCAGATCTTGGGAATCATTCATTCAAGGTATATGTTCAAGAAGAAGGCTAAAAAGGTTTAGTATACTATGGGAGGATTGTACTCAGGAAGAATCTAGATTGGCAGCAAGAGAAGAGAAACTAGGCGATGAAGAAAATCAATCTCTAGTAGCACATTTCAGAAAAGGAAAGAGCAAGAAGGAAGTTCACTCACATAATAAATCTCATGGATTACAAAATAATCACAAGTTCAAGAATGATTTATCAAGTTACAAATGCTCCATTTTCCAGAATATGGGACACATTTCCATAAACTATCCCAACTCCAAAGGTCAAGTCAGAAAAGGAAAGTATAGAAGACATCATGCTCATGTCGCAAAATATGATGAACAGGATCATGAGAAAACCAAAGAAGAAGACTCAAGTGAAGAATATATTTTGATATCAGCTCTTACAGGTACAGTCACTCATGGAAGTGACACATGGCTTATTGATAGTGGTGCTTCTAAGCACATGAATGGTTATAAGGAATCTCTCTCAGATCTAGTTCAGAAAGATTCACCTCACAAGGTGAGGCTAGGTGATGACTATCAGTATCCCATTAAAGGATTAGGAGAAGCATCCTACAAGTTAGACTCTGAAAAACCACTGAATATGAAGGATTTATTGTATGTACATGTTTTAAAGAAAAATACCCTTTCTAGATTAGCTTTAGATGAGAAAGGATTCAAAGTTGATTTCATTGATGGTGAAGTCTTCATGTGGCCTATAGGAAAATCCATTGATGATGTTGTAGTTATTGGGGTACAAGAAGGAGATTGTACAAGTTAAAAGGACATTTTGTTTCAGCATTAGTACACAATACAATTACTCCAAGTGAACTAAGGCATAGGATATTTGCTCATATAGATTACAAATCCCTACCAATCGTGAGAAACATGGTGAAAGTTTTGCCAGAAATCCAAGTGGAACATGAAGGAATATGCAAGGGATGCGCACAAGGAACGAATGTGAAGAAACCATTTCCAGTTAGTGACAACAAAGCTAAGGGAGTCTTGGACATTATACATTCAGACGTGTGTGGATCGATGTCAGCCGCTTCACTCAGCAGGTATGTATACTATGTTTCATTTATTGATGATTTCTCACGTAAAACTTGGATTTACTTTTTGAATGATAAAAATGAAGTGTTCAACAAGTTCAAATAGTTCAAGGCACTTGTTGAAAACTTGTGTGAAAAGAAGATAAATATTTTGAGATCAGATAATGGAGGTGAATTCACTTCAAATGAATTCAAGAAATTCTGTAAGAAATTTAGGATTAAGAGGGAGCTCTCTACTCCCTACAATCCTCAACAAAATGGTGTGGCAGAAAGAAATCATTGTACAATCATGGAAGCAGTGAAGGCCATGATTCATGATCAAGATTTACCTATGCATATGTGGGAAGAAGTCCCCACAGATTCCTTGGAAAAAATACACCAGAAGAGATGTTGACAGTTGAAAAGATAAAGGTCAGTCACCTAAGGATATTTGGCTATCCAATATATGTGCATATCCCCAAGGAAAAGAAATTGAATTTGGACCCTTCGGGAAAGAAGGGTATATTTTTTTGATACAGTGAGACATCGAAGGCATATCGAGTTTAGATCATTGGTCATCGACAGATTGAGACTAGTAGAGATGTCACCTTCGATGAGGATACAACTTTCAGTAGATCGAGACAATATCATTCAGATGAGGTTCATGATGAGGATCCTAAATCTCCCAAAGTTACAGATACAAATGCAGGTGATGATGTTGTAATAGAAGATCATGATATGGAAGAACCATAAAGATCTATAGATTCATCCCGAGAGATGAATACCAAGAAGAGAAGACCAGCTTGGGCTCTATAAATTATTAAAGATGCAGATAATTATGGTGCTCTAGATGGATCCTTCAGAGAAATAAAGAGATCATGACCTTATTCTAGCTATGTGGAATTTTTAAGTGACATCATTGATGTTGATCCTACTAGTTATGAAGAGGATGCAAAGAAGAAATAATAGAAGGATGCCATGGTTGAAGAGTATTGGTCCATTGTAAAGAATGATGTTTGGGATGTGGTTCCAAGACTGAAAGAGAAGACATTGGTAAGTTCCAAGTGGATTTACAAGACAAATCATTTATCATATGGAAGTACCAGTAAGTACAAGACAAGATTTGTGGCACATGGTTTCTCCCAAAAAGAAGGAATAGATTATGAGGAGACATTTTCTCGTATGGCTAGATACACCTCGATTAGAGCTATACTTGCATTAGTTGCAGTAAAGAAGTGGAAGGTACACCAGATGGATGTGAAGGAAGCCTTTCTAAATGGTGTAATAGAAGAGGAAGTGTATGTGGAGTAGCCACAAGGTTTTTGAGGCACATGACAGTCAGGCACATGTGTGCATATTGAAGAAATCTTTGCATGGGTTAAAACAAGCACCCAGAGCATAGTACGATAGAATTGACAGCTTCTTGATGAGCTTGGGATTTACCAAGAGTAAAGAAAATTCCAAACTATACTTTAAGTTTGTGGATGGTGGACCAATGATACTATTGTTGTATGTAGATGAATTGATACTAACAGGAGAAGAGAAGCTCATCATTGATAGTAAGAGGAATCTTGCTGCAAAGCTCAAGATGAAATACCTAGGCATGATGCATTACTTATTAGGTCTAGAGGTATGGGAGATATTTAGTGATATTTTCCTTAACCAAGGAAAATATCTTGTTGATATTTTGAAGAGATTCAGAATGGTGGATTGCAAGGCCATGCCCACACCGATTGTGAAAAATCTGAAGTTGTTGAGAGATACATCTTCAGAGATAGTGGATGCCACCATGTATAGACAGATGATTGGTTCACTAATGTACTTAATGAACATGAGGCCAGATATATGTTTTGTGGTGAACACATTGAGTCAATTTATGGTTGAGCCAAGAAGTGTTCACTTGGTTGCAACAAAACATGTGATGAGGTACTTGAAGGGGAAAATTTATTATGGACTCATATATGCTTCAAATCATGAGATAATCCTATAAGGATTTACTGATTCAGATTGGGTCAGTAGTGTTGTAGACCGAAATAGTACATATTGATTTTGCTTCAGTATGGGATCAACTATGATCTCATGGTTCAGCATGAAGCAGACTAGTGTGGCACTCAATACAACTGAAGAAGAGTACATAGCACCTTGTTTAGCTAGCAGTGAAGCAATGTGGCTTTGAAATATGCTTGCAGGATTGTTTGATATCGAGTTAAAGGTGACATGTATCTGGTGTGACAACTAGAGTTTTGTGAAGTTGACAAAGAACCCAGTGCTCCATGACAAGTCCAATCACATCAAGATCATGTACCATTATATCAGATATATGGTATAGAGAGGAGTAGTGAAGCTCCAGGATGTCGCTACATATGAGCATATAGCTTACGTGTTGACCAAGCCTCTGTCGAAATTGAAGTTTGTGTACTTTAGAGACAAGATTGGTGTGGTCCAGAAGGACATCCCTAGTAATATGAAGTGATGATTTATAGTTGAGATCTAGGGAAACAACTTTAGCATGTGGTAGAAGCTATGCATGGTCATTCACGGGCATGTTATGACTACTCTAGTAAAAACAAATTGGTACACCAAGTTACCGCTACCCTAGTGATAAAGTCTGGTATGAAGATGGCTAATCTAGTGATAAATCTTGGTACGTCGATTTACTGCTACCCTAGTGATAAATCTCAGTACGCAGATGGCTACTCTAGTGATAAATTCTGGTACATCGAGTCACTGCTACCCCAGTGATAAATCATGGTGTGCCAAGTTAATACTACTCTAGTGATAAAGCCTGGTATGCAGATTGCTACTCCAATGAAAAATTATGGTACACAAAGTTACTAACTGTGGCACCAGTCAACATGACCTCGCACAAGGTTAGTAAATGCCATATCTTCAGGGCTGGTTAGTTACCCATATTTTAAGTTAGTGGGCCAACCTGTGTGGTTCGAGATGTTTCCTAGCCTTGGGCTAGATGGGTAGTGTGAGCGTACTGCATCGCCTAGTACTCATTATTAGATGTCTGATCATTGTGGATCATTTGCATGGTGTGCCAACTAGAGGTTACTAGTTCATTGTGGAACTAGATGCCAGATTATGTGTGAACTGGAAAGTGAAAGCCTCGTGATGACATAAATCTATATGGATGATGAGACCCTGGATGTTGATGTGTTTACAAAACTTCTTCAATATAGATTCATGGAAATTCAACAAGACAATGGTCAAGTGTACATAAGAGAAGAAGCAGTGGTGATGTTCATGTTAGAAGAATACCTTCCTTTCTAAGAGGGAGTTTTGAAGTTTGAGTAGGTTCAGAAGATGTTATTATTATATTCATATTGTATTTGACAAAACCCTAAATAATAATGTTATATTATATTTTTTAAGTCGGCCCTATTGTTCCTTTGTAAAAGTCATCCCTATTGTGCCTTGACAAGTCAGTTGTAAAATAGAAGGGTAAAGTGGACAGGTCGGCCCTGACCTAATTTTGGATAGTCCAAATTGTATCTATAAGAGGCCTAACACCTCATTTGGACATACACACAACTATCTCTCTCACACAGTGTGCAAGTATTATAGAGTGACGCACCTACAGAAGAGGAGTGATGTAGCTACAAAGGAAAGATGTTCTAGTGAAGGGTTTGGTTATTTGGTAAAGGACTATATTGGTCTAGTGGTGCGCTACTATGTTCTAGTTAGGGTTTTCTGGTGGATCTTTTGTTTTGGTGAGATATATCTTGAGAGAGACATTGTAATTGTTGAATAATCGATATTGAAGAAGATTTGATGGGTTTTCTCCCCCACAAGGGTTTTTCCAGGATAAATCTTGTGTATATTGTGGATGTCTTTCTTTCAGTGATCCTTATGCATGTAGCTATTTTTTTAATAGAATAAAGCTAAAGAATACTACACACACTTAAATGCTTAAGAATAATTTTAACACTTACCCCATCAAGGCCTGCATGACTTTTGGTGCTTCATCTCCTAAGGTTAGGTTTTTTAATGTCTATGGCTTTCTAATTACTTATTGATGCTAAAAACATCCTAGAGGCCTCGTTGTAAGGTGCTCAGGAAAATGTGCATATCCACCACATCTCTTCTCAAAGATTAGCTACCATCATTCGAGCAAGATTGTTTCATTCTGCATTTTACAGTTTCAACATATTTATTTATTGAATAGAAGTTAAGTTTCATTGTATCTCTATTATTGTTCATCATATCTCTGTGTTAATTTTATATATCTGTGTTTCATTCCATTCCGCTCATAAATATGGATCAATCACATTTTATAACTTTTAAGGAGAATTCA
The DNA here is from genome assembly GCA_009831015.1 of Picea engelmannii. Classification (NCBI taxonomy): domain Eukaryota; kingdom Viridiplantae; phylum Streptophyta; class Pinopsida; order Pinales; family Pinaceae; genus Picea; species Picea engelmannii. The sequence goes on along the minus strand of ML819784.1, from coordinate 64,633 downwards.
CCACATGTTATTTTAGAAATCCACTAGTTGCAACACGATCAAAACTAACACAGAAATCCATTTGTGATCCAGGTGGAAATCGGTGGCTTCCCACCTATTCCACTGGCTCAAATTACAGTTTCCATCTTGGCATTTTTTGTATATTTTTTTGGGTCCCAAACTTATGGGGTTGTTTTGAGGCCTTAAACGATGTTTTTTTGATGTGGCAACACCCATTAGATTCCTATTGGGATGTATTGAGCCATTTAGAATGTGTACTTATTGTCTAGACCTTTCACACGAGGTATCAAGTGCCCCAAAAGGAGATCGTATGGAAAATTTTCTCCCTAGGGAAGTTGACGTATCAACTACCCCCATCGGGGCCCACAAACCTTTTGGCATTTCATCTTATGAGGTTAGGGTTTTGGATGTTTAAGGTTTTCTCATTTATGATT
>ML819784.1:41386-53612 GCA_009831015.1 Picea engelmannii | reverse complement strand
AATTTGTTTTTATTTTGATTTTTGTTATATATTTTGTTTTGTTTGTTAATTGTTATTTTATTTTAATTATATTTTATGTGTGTTTTAATATATGTTTTATTTTATTATGTTTATTTTTAATATATATATATATATATATATATATATATATATTATTATTATTATTATTATTATTATTTTTGTTTGTTTTTTAATTAATTTAAATTAATCCAACACTAACCTAATTACTAACAAACTAACTTAATTATTAATCATTAATTAATTAAATAATAATCAATAAGTCTAATCTAACTTTATTAATCTATATTAAATTTAATCACTGACATTATTAACCTATTGATTTTTCTTTTAACCTAAGTTTGTTTATTCGTGCAGGGATAAAATTGGCGAAGGGGTGAAGGAATGAAGGGTGAGGAACTAAAGGATGCAATGGTGGATGAAGGATGCAGCAAGGTGATGGAGGATCAGGTGAAATGGATGGAGGGGGGAAACGAAACAACTGAGAGACCAGCAAGCCAACAACTTCATCATGAGACCCACAAATGATATTTGAATCATTAGACCTCCTATAATTATAGGACCCTAACACACTCTCAGGTATTTCATCCCCATAGACATTGAATATCAAGGGATACATTAAACATAGGCCAGTTGTGGTGTTTATTGATTGTGGTAGCACCCATAATTTTATTCATCGCAGGCTTGTTGATGAGATCCATTGCTTGGCCTACCCTATTTCTAATTTACTAATCCTCATCGCTAATGGTGGTACTATGAAGTGTGGGGAGTGGTGTGAGAATGTCAAACTCCAAATGGGTGATTACCATCTAAAAACCCACATGTTCTCTATTTCCATGGGTGGTTGTGATATTGTATTGGGCGTGGAATTGCTTCGCACTCTAGGGCCAATCACAATGGATTATCAAGAGTTATATATGAGCTTCACCCAATAATCTCACCCCTACAATCTCAGGGGTCTCTACGCAGGCTCTCTTGGAATCATCAACTCTCAAAAGATGGAAAAAATATTGAATAAAGTCCACCACGGTGTGATTACTCAATTTAATTCCATCCAGGTCATTTAACAAGCCTCTCAAGTATTTCCTCCTAGCCTCCACCTCATCTTGTACAAGTAACCCAAGATATTTGAGATTCCTACAGCCTTATATCCTTCCACGAGTGAGAATGATCATATCATCCCTCTCCTTCCAAGAAGTCAACCTCCCAATGTGCATCCCTATAGATATCCCTTTGCTCAAAAAAATGAAATAGAAATGGTACATGAATTACTAGAGGTGGGGGTAATTCACCCTAGTACTATCCCATATTTTTTCCAAGTGGTGATGGTTTTAAAGAAAGAAGGTACTCGACACATGTGCCCTGATTTTTCTGTCCTGGATAAAATAACCATCAAAGATAAATTTCCCATTCCTGTCATTGATGATTTGTTGGATGAACTACAAGGTGTCTGTGTATTCACCAAATTAGACCTTCACTTCAGTTATCACCAAATCTGGATAAAGGAGGCAGATATTTCAAAGTCTACTTTCAAAACTCATGAGGGACATTATTAATTCTCGGTCATGCCTTTTGGCCTTTGCAATGCTCCATCCACCTTCTGAAGTCTCGTGAATAATCTATTGAAACCTTACCTTTGGAAATTTTTTATTGGTTTTCTTTGATGACATCCTCATTTATAACTGCACTTGGGATAACCATCTTCTTCATGTGAAAAAATTCCTTCACTTGCTACAAGAAAACCAATTGTTTGTCAAAAATACCAAATGTTCATTTGGCACCAATGAAGTGGAATACTTGGGGCACATTGTCAGCATATATGGGGTAAAAGTGGACCCCAAAAAGATACAAGCTATGCAAGAATGGCCACGCCCAATGACCTTAAAGAGCCTAAGGGGTTTTCTTGGTCTCACCAGCTATTACAGGAAATTTTTCAACCATTGTGGAAAAATTGTTGAGCCCTTGACTGACCTCCTTAAGAAGAATTCATATCATTGAACACTTTTTGTTTATCAAGCCTTCACAGAGTTAAAGAGGGCCATGTGCTCTACCCCTGCCCTAGCAGCTCTTGACTTTAACAGAACCTTTGTGGTGGAATCAGATGATTTTGGAATGGGTATAGGTGCAATTCTCACCCAAGATAGTTGACACTTGGAATTTACTAGCCAAGCATTGAGTGGTCGCAATCTGGGTCGATCTATGTATGAAAAAGAAATGATGGTCATTCTCCATGCAATGCACACATGGCGACTATATCTCTTGGGATGTCATTTTCATATTAAAACAAATCACCATAGCTTGAAATATTTTTTGGAGCAACCACTATCATCCCTAAAACAATATAAGTGGTTGAAAAAAATGTTGGGTTATGATTATGAAATGATCTATAAAAAGGGAAAATATAACATAGTAGCAGATGCATTTTCAAGACAACATGAGGAGGAGGACTCCTTCTTTTATTTATCCTTTTTGGTCCTTGATTGTATTGAAAAAGTGCACCAAGAGTGGCTAACGCACTAGAATACCTCCAAATTAATTCAGCGTCTTCAGGAGGACCCTAATCCTCCCATTGGATACACTTAGCAGGAAAATATTCTTCGATATAAGGATCACTTGGTTCTCTCACCCTCCTCAGCCCTCAAGCCTGGGCTCATAAATGAGTTACACTCCTCAGCTATAGCACGTCATTCAGGCTTCCAAAATACATATTCTCATGCTCATCGTTCTTTTTTTGGGCATGAATGAAGAAGGATATACTTCAATTTTTCATAGAATGTGAGGTGTTCCAACGTAATAAAGGTGAAACGGTCAAGTCTCCAGGCGTCCTACAACCCTTACCCATTCTATCTTCTCTATGGAAATAAATCTCCATGGATTTTATAGTGGTCCTTACTGAAGTTGGGAACAATTCTATCATCATAGTGGTGGTTTATCACCTCTCCAAGTATGCTAATTTGTGTCACTTACCTCACCCTTTCACCCTAACACTTGTAGCACAATTCTTCCTTGATCATATTTTCAAGCTACATGGCATGCCAACCTCTATTGTCTCTGATCATGACCCAAATTTCACCAGCACATTTTGGAAAGAGATGTTTAAATTGCAGGGCACCCAACTGAACATGAGCACAACTTATAACCCCCAGTCTGACAACCAAATGGAATTAGTCAACAAATATTTGGAAACCTACTTGTTTTAATTTTCTTCAGACAAAAAACACCAATGGGTGAAGTGGCTTCCCTTGGTAGAATGGTGGTAAAAAGACCATCGACAGTCATTACCTATCTTCCTGGCACATCCAAGGTCTAATCTATTGATACAATGTTGCAAGGTTGTAAAACCACTCTAGCAGCTCTGAAGGATAACCTCCACATGGACAAAAATCGCATGAAGCAATAGGCAGACCAACACCATTCAAAAAGGGTTTTTCAAGAAGGTGATCAGGTGTTTCTCAGGATCCAATCTACAAGAAAACATCTCTCAAAGATAAAGGAAATCAGAAATTTCCACCTAAGTTTTATGGACCATATCAGATCATCAAGCATATTGGTTTTTTGGCTTACAAATTGGCCCTTCCTGCTACTTCCAAAATCCATCTAGTGTTCCATGTTTCTTGTCTGAAGAAAGTGGTGAGACAAAATTGCAGAGTCCAAACCATCCTGTCGGAATTAGATGAATTTTTCCTATGGCTCCAACCAAAGGCAGTCCTTAATAACCATGAACGTTAGTTGTGTGGCTGCACTATCAAGGAAGTGTTGATCAAGTGGAAGGAAACAACATCAAAGGAAACGACCTGGGAACATGCGACCATACTTTAGCAATTTCTACACCTGCAGCCTAGAGGACAAGGTTTCTTTTGAACGGGAGGGGCATGTTAGGATTGAATCCTAACCTCTCTCCATGGGTCATTATTTAGTAGGATATGTTTTCTATTTAATAAAAGCTAACATTAGTTAATAAGGCTTAATAAATAAATAAGAATAAGTCAATGTAAGAATACCTAATAGAAGCTCCCGCTTCTAGAAAGATATTCCTCTAGAAGTTTCCTTAGAAGGTAGAATTAGTATAAATAAGAGTAGGAGGCATTGGATATTTTGTCTTGGATATTGTTTTAATAAATCTCTGCCCTATTGGAGGTTTCCCCCTCGAAGAGGCAAGTGAACAATGCTATCATAATAATGTTTCTATTCCTAGTGATTATTCTAGTGTTCTTCTGATATTTTTCTGGATAGATCATTATTGTTTTGTCACTGCCTTCTAGATATTTTCTATTCTACATAATATATTGTATCAGTAATATTGTGTCATCCACCTATTCCACTAGCTCAAATTAAAGTTTCCATCTTGGCAGTTTTGAGGCCCTAAATGACATTTTTGACATGGCAATGCCCAATTGATCCATGTTGAGATGTATTGGGCCATTCAGAATGTGTAATCTTAAGCTAGACCTGTTCGATGAGGTTTCAAGAACCCAAAATGGAGATCGTGTGCAAAGTTTATGCCCTATGGAATTTGATGTATCAACTACCCGCATCGGGGCCCACAAAACTTTTGGTGTTTCATCTACTAGGATTAGGGTTTTGGATGTTTAGGGTGTTCTTATTTATGATTTATGTTAAAAAAGGATTTTGGAGCCTCATTGTAATAGTCTTCTTGCAAATGAGTGTAGTCAACACATCTCTCTTCAGAGATAAGCTACCACCATTCTAGATAGCTTGTGTGCTTTGCATTTTATAATCTTTTGTATTATAGACAGTCATTAATAGAATCTATTTTTTATTGTATTATTGTTTTCCTTTCAATATCTCTATGTATTTCCTTGTTATATATCTATTGTATTTATTCCTTCATGGCATTCTCAAAATAATTTAGATCAAGTTGTTGCAACATGATCATAATTGATGTAGAAATCTAGATGTTGCAACACATTATGATGCTACAACATGATCATAACTCACACAGAAATATGGTTTCTATAACACATCACAATTCTACAACGTTATCATAACTTACATAGAAATCCATTTGCTGCAAAACATCATGATGTTGCAACACGATCATAACTGACGTGGAAATCCATTTGTTGCAACACATCAGATGATGCTACATGATCATAACTGACACATAAATCCAATTGTTGCAACATATCATGATGTTGCAGCGGGTTCATAACTGATGAAGAAATCTAGTTGCTGCAACACATCGTGATATTGCAAAACAACCATAACTAACACAAAAATCTAGTTGTTGCAACACATTGTGATGCTACAACACGATCATAATTGACATAGAAATCTAGTTGTTGCAACACATCATAGTGCTACAATAGGTTCATAGATGACGCAAAAATCTAGTTGTTTGAACACATCATGATGCTTCAACACAATCATAACTGAAGCAAAAATCTTGTTGTTGCAATATGATCATAACTGAAGCAGAAATCCAATTGTTGCAACATGTTCATAACTGATGAAAAAATCCAAATGTTGCAACACAATCATAACTGACACAGAAATCCAGTTGCTGCAACACAATCATAACTGACACAGAAATCTAGTTGTTGCAACACGATCATAACTGATGCAGAAATCCAGTTGTTACAACACAATCATAAATGACGTAGAAATATATTTTTTGCAACACGATCATAACTGAGACAAAAATTCATTTTTTGCAACACAATCATAACTGACACATAAATTCATTTGTTGCAACATAAGGGGAAGGCCTGACCCTCACAGAAGAGAAGAGATGAAATGATACCTTTGGTTCATGTTCCAAGGAAGAGGAGGACACACTCCTAGTATAAAATTAACATCCTTGATGACACATAAGAACCAGCATGGGAAGAAACCCTACTAAAACAAAAACACCAATAAGGGAAATAGAACCAATTGAAGAAGAACCTTGTGAGGAAAATCCCTTGTTGAAACACAAGAGACAGTAGGAGAAAACAAAGACTCTTTCATAGCACAAGGACATAACAAGGATCATGATGCAACATGAGGAGAGGAAAAGAATTTGGCTGCAACACAAGGGACAACAAAAAATGTAAAATAAGGGCTTGTTGCAACACCTAAAAGGAGGACTCTCAAGCATAAGAGGTAGAAAAATATTTCAGGTAACATATTTAGGCCATTATATTATGTCCTTGCACAACAGAACCTCAATTTAAAAAAAACTTAATCAAATATTGAAAAAGGAAGTGAGAACATTGAGGTTCTAACTACAAAAAGACCAGTCAGTCCTCGATCGCCTTGCCCAAGTGGTTGGACTTAGCCACCTAGTCCACAATAATCTTGGAGAATAATTTATTGCATCGGTCAAAGAAACATGGATATTGTGAGAACAATAGTGCTACTGGAATGAGTGGATGTTGGTACTCACACTGAACCAACCCCAAAAAAGGACCAAGAAAACCAAACAGAAGAGATATTCCCTCCTGAGCAAGTGAATGTTGAAACTAAAACCAAGGTATCTTTGATTAAGGACCATGGAGAATAGACAAAAGAGGTAATTCCTCCTCAGCAAGTTAATAAAGAAACCTAGACAAAAATCCTTGTGGAAGATGTTAGATTCCAAATATACATTGAGGGTGACTTCTGGCTAAGAACTCAATTGGCTAAATGGAAAATCTTGGCTAATACTTATGAAAATGGAATATCCCCCCTGAAAGAATGTAGACAGTTCATATACAACCTTAGGAAAATATGGGATGATAAATTGGGAATTCATCGATGTAAATGGGAATGGGAAGAAAGATACCAAGAAGGTCTATGAGCTACAAGACCAAGTGAGACTCTTGGAGGAAGAGAAAGGGTAGTCCTCACTTACAGATCACCCTCTCCAATTTATTCAGTATTCATTAATGAGAGATACTTTATGTTCCATTTTAGAAAAGTGGCACCACACAAACCCTATAAGGGGACCTCTCCAAAGACCTTCTTCCAAGTATATACAACCTTCTTCCAAGTATATATGAGAGCAACAAAGAAGATAAAAACTTGTTGTGTGAACTTTACCATCATAACATTCTCTTGTATTTTGAGCCATAATGGAATCCAACTCCTTTTGTTGGAGGCATCCAGTTACAAACATTCACAACATTTGGGATTAACCAGACGCAATGGAAGATTGATATGTTTGTTTCTCAGAAGAATCATGAAGGTTGCAACCTTTGGGTAAGAGGAGAGTTCCATAATCCTAAGATCTTTCTCATGTCACATTATGCATGGGTTAAATCTCAATAAAATGCAACCTTCATGGCCAATAACATAGAAGAAGTGATCCATGACTTTGTAAAAAACATCAAATTTTTGATGTGAGATGATTTGCAGGGAAACAGACAAAGATGGGAACAAGAAATAGTAGATATAAGTAAAAAGGATGCCATCAATTTCCATAATTTCAAAGTGGATTTGAAATTACTATGCAAATATTTCCAGTGCATGAAGGCATGTGGAAATCGTTGGATAGGGATGAGACTCTGATACCCAATGATTTGGTCACCTTCCCCTAAGTATCAACAAGAATATCAATTGGTGCAGATGGAGGAGGAATGTTATTGGCATGACATTGAAGGGAATGGAGGGTATTACTCGACTTATGAGGATAGACAAATATTTTAGCATCAATAGTCTTCATTCTTCCACTTCCATTTCATATTTAGAATTATTAGAGTAGTTTCATGAGGACATGCAATGCTTTTGGTTGGGGGGAGATGACGGGCGCCTAAAATACCACCTTTTTCCACACCCTTATCTTACTTTCTTCCACTACCTTTTTTGAATATCCCAACTAGATCTTGAGTATAATGACATATTTTTTCCCCAGGTTTGGTCACCACAACTCATGTTATTTTAGATGATTCTTCTAGTGTAAATAGGGGTAAATTTGACCTTGTTATGCTTACTAATGAATGTGTTGAAATATTGTTATAGAAGGTATGTCACAGACATAGCAAGGAAGTTGTTGCAACACAGTTCCTAGTTGTTGCAACATGATCTTACATTGTTGTGACACAGTTATTAGTTGTTTCAACATGATCTTACGTTGTTGCAACACGATCTTCCATTGCTACAACACAATCCCTAGTTGTTACAACACCGACTTGCAACATAATAAATAAACATGTATGGGGTTTCTACATGTTTAGTTATTATTTTCATCCTAAACATAATAACTAAACATGTATGAGGTTGCATTTGTCAAAGAGAATAAAACATTATATAACAGAATAGTAATTAAAAATGTATGAAGCTCTAGAAATACTAAAGGGGAATACCTCATGAATGATCTCCTCTTGTTTTCGAGAATAATTTATTCTTACTAAACATGGCCAACCATGTGAAGGTGGAAGATCGTTCCCGCCCCCCCTCGCATCACTCTCAATTCCCCAAACCCGATCATGCATAACAAGTATCAAAACAAGAATTAAAGTTAAATGAAAGAAAGAGGGTACACGCCTACAGAAGATAAAAGGTTCATGCATAAGAAGATAGCAACACAAAAAAATTGTACAAAAAATAATTTATATTAATAAATTTTGTCCTCAGAATATGTACAATCACTTATTTTTGTATTTTTTATTTTTTATATAATTCACGAGTAAATAATCATAACAATCTTCTTGATCCCCTTTAGCTAGTCACCCTCTTATGGTGCTAGATGACGATGTGTCATCTCAAACATTGTACTACTTATAGTAGCTTGACGTGCAAATTGATTCTTTATACGGGAATCCACTACAATAACAAAAATTGTTAAAAGGACATGGTTAGTTATTATTAATAGTAGTGTTTCATTAATACAAATATCATCACTATGTTTTTAATCTGGAGGAGTAGTCAACACCATTGCTTGGATTGTTTCGATCTCCTCTTCTCTCTAAGCACCCTCATCTACATTATCTTCCATTGAAATATTAAAAGTTATATGTACACCATCTGCAAGTAAATATTAATAATCTTCATATTATACATTTGATTTTAAAGACATAAATATTGTGATGGGCATGTACACCACTAGAGTCATCGTGGGGTTGTTGTCCACCACCGTCGAATGAAGTGCCATTGATTTCCTACTTAAAAAAAATAGACACATTGATTGATGAGTTAAATCAATCATCAATATATTTGATAAGTAATCAACAACTACAATCTTGTTATTTTATTTACCATCTCATTCGAAGGGTCAGATTTTGTCTACCCCATCTTTTGTCAATGTTTCACCGCTACTTTAAATACAAACTTGAAGTCGAGCCTCAAGTTTTATTCAGTGGCGGCAATGTTAAACATATCCCCTTGCATCGCATAAGATCAATATTTTAGCTTATTGGTTGCAATTAAATAAAATTTTCATGATGATATGAATAATATGGTTAAATTATTTGGTACTTGCAATTCAAAATTTTAATCCCAGGTAACCACCTTGTCCAAGTTTTTGTTGCTCATGTTTTTCTATTATTTCCTTGGTTCCTTTTGACATGTATGGTAGCTCACGAAAGTTTCAAGTATGTGAGATATCACAATTTTTTCTATAGAACTAAAGAAAATTCAACATATTCAATTCAAAATATCATATATTACCTTGCAAGGCTAGGTGGTGTCTTCCCTTCATGTCTCAATGCACTCTCCTTTGTGTCATCATGTATATTCTTCCATTCCCTCTTGGGAATGGACAGAGGATGATAATACTTAAGGTGTCATCATGTATATTCTTCCATTCCCTCTCGGGAATGGACAGAGGATGATCATACTTAAGGTTCTTTTTCAATTGAACCCTATATTGATCTATGACATATTTCAAATATGTACAGGCCCTCGAGGTGATTTCAAACTTATTGAACGTATCACCAAACAGGCTAACCATATGGTTTATAAGATTTTTTTTTAAATATTTATTCTAGGCATTCCACTATGTGTGAATGATGGGCCCAAAAATATCTAAAGCCTTGTCATGCAAGGTCTTTTAAAAAATATCGTTTCCTGCAAAACGATATGATAATTAGATTAAAATAATCTAAAATATGTAGGCTTGAATCAAATGGTAGGAATTATTTAAGATATTCATAAATACCTAGGATTTGTTGTATCTTCAAGGGAACCAAGTTATCATTCACCAAAAATCTAATGGATATTATTCATGAGATTTGAACACGTGATCCTCCAGGATAAAAATTCCTTGTAGAATCATCCTCGTGAGATTATCTTTGTATACCATCATGTGCACGGTCTAGCGTGTGTGGTGGGAGAATCTCATGGGCCCCAGGAGTTTTAGTCCTCTAAGCCATAGACAAAGAGGCAAATATCATCACGAATATGTGGCTTGTGCTATGACATTGTGTCTTCCCAATGTTGTTCCTTGTGAGCTAGTTGGTGCCTTCCCATGATCACCCTGCCACAGTATAAGAAACATGACAATTTAGAATGTTAGAAAATCACATAAAAAGCATGAGCTATTAAAACTTATGTTAAAGACACAAAAACAAAAACATTAATTACAGGTTGGGTATAATAGTATAACATAATTACCCCCATAATAGAAGTGCCTCTATCGATTTGATTCAAATCTTAATTGACCAAAAAATATTCCCCTATAGCTATTGTTTTAACTACACATACGAATATATGATTTCCTTCATGCCCCTCAAATATACAATTGGGTTGCTTTCTTGTTGTCCTAGGTCTTGTACTATTTATAAGCCATGAAATATTCCATGATGCCTTTGGCCTTCCATCAATATACATCATTTCTCTTTTATTGTGATCATTGTCTTTTAGTTGTATATAATTTTCAGCGACTACATATCTCCACTTACTTGGAATATATAGGACTAGCCTCAACCAATATCCATAGTTGTATCATGGTCCGACATACTCAATCAATTCAACAAGTCCTCTATATTTCACCTTTATGCCTTCCATGGAGAATAGAACCAAACCATGTATGGACAATGAATAAATATGATATATCCTCTCATTGACACAAAATTCAATTTCCAACGGAGGAAGTCCATTGGGTACCCATCGTCTCACTAGATGTTTGTACCTCAAGGGAACCTCAATGTCACCCATGCTCTCATCATCATAATAACATGATCCTCCTTTAGCAAGAAATAATTCCATGTGCCTACAGAATTTTCTTCTGACCTTTTTACCTATAGTTGATCTTGCCATGTTAGATGTGTTGGACGTAACACTTTCCCCCCTCCCTCCAAAAATTCCCTCACTCAAGGACCATAGGTCTGACCGGTACCTATTAAGTTTTACCTACACTCCATCGAATGAGAAAATGTAGTTATGATAGGATAATTCTTGATCAGTTAGGTCTTCCTCAAAAAGGGTCCACCCCTCTCTATTCTAATAATAAAATTACCATAAAACATAGTCATAATCATGTGGATAATTTAAAATATAAACATGTTATACTTTGAATGTCACTATATCCATCAGCTTCGTTGTCTAGGACATATTATGCATATCTTTGTTCCTTCAATCGATCATATTATAAATATATTCAACAAAATCATTTTGGATCACACCTTCACTAGTTCATGGCATCGTGTTGGTGTGGGATACTTTCCATTTAGGAAGGATATTGTACTATAGTGTCATGAAAAAAATCTTGGGGCTCTCTCAATTATGAAGTGGTGTTATCATAATATACTCCTAAGAGGGAGGCTTGAGATAATTTTATACAATGACATCGAGGATTTTCACATAATTCATAGGTCATGAAGTGGGGTAATCCCAAGATATCCCTGGGATGGAGGCTTCAAAATTTCTCAGCCTAAGTCAAATACCCTTTTCTTTCAGGATTTATTTAGTAACCTCCACGATAGGAATTGTATCAATTTGAAATATTCAAGTGGAATTCACCATTGTCCTTTCATGGTCCCTATATCCATTGTAATTGTAAATTTCATTATAGATAAGTAGTATCCTTCCCCATTGACCATATATCATTCTTAAAAATATCTAGATGGATTTTCCCTCATCCCCTCTCGACATTAAGATCATGCCCACATCCGAGAATGAACCTACTAAAGCTAACAAGAATATGTGAATCATTGAAAATTCCATGAGGGAAGTGTACTCTCTAAGAAATACCCTAAAGAGGCACAAAAGCTACATGATACATTTGGTTCTGGTGGGAAATTTTGTTTCCCTTGGTATGAGGTCTCTAGATCACCAACATCATATTGAA
>ML819784.1:5117-29002 GCA_009831015.1 Picea engelmannii | reverse complement strand
TTTTCCCCCTCGAAGAGGATTATTATCTTAATTTCTCTCTTTTTCAAGGTGTTGAGTACTTATTCTGAGGTTTTTCTATGCTATATTGATATTTGGTTCTTAACAAATTTTTCCCTGTGATTTTATACTTTTGGCATGTTTTTTTTTTCTCCATTGAATGCTTGTGAATTATTGGTTAATGGGGGCATAGTGGTGGGTGTTCTCTTGTGTAATGGTGGTTTTCCATGGCTAGGAAGCCACAATAATACATTGGTGACTCCCTAGAATTTAGTGACAGTGATTTATCTATTTCTTATATCAGTGAATTACATAGTGTTTTTCTTTATAGCGTCTCAATACTGTAGCCTGCATTTTAAAAAGGATTTGTTGACAACAGGACATCTAACACCCATATTAAATATAGTTTTTATATACTGTATTTACCCAGCCATGTATTTTTCCCATCGATCTCTATGGGAAGCATTTTATAGTCAAGGCATTTTTAATGACATCATTCTATTTAGATAGCATTTCATCTTAGTAGTTACTCATTGAGCATCCTTCCTGGTGTTTATTATGCTTATAGGACAACGCTTTATTACCTGTAGGATGGTGAAAATATAAATCATGTGGCTGCTAACTTAATGGATGTTGGAAGAATACACCCATAGTTGGTCAACAATTTAGCTGCATTATTGTTGTGTAGGGCAGTGAATTCTTATGCAGCAACTTATGATAGCGGTCTTGATTTTTGGTTAGCGATACAACTTTATATTAGACAGTGAGGGGTTATTCCCTATTAAAAAGGAAACAATGTTTTAATTGTTATTCATTAGCAACCATTTCATTAATTTCTGGCAGCAAGAAGTCAACTATAATATATAACAGTGATTAGCATCATTTGTGCATTAATATCTTGACATGACACTTATTTATGAACAACAAGAAAGAATTAATTTCATTGAATAGCATCAAAGTGCCAATTAATTATAAACACCAAATAACATTAATTTACATTGAATAGCTTGACATGAATTTTAGTTACAACAACAAGATAGCATTAAAATCACATGAAATGGCGTAGAAATGGATTTTATTTTAACCGCATAATAGCATTAAAATTTGCATTGAAATGGCATGCATTTATTGTCAACAACCACTTATATAATTTATACAACAATTGCAATTTAATCGCCAGCAGATTTTATATATGATGGACAACATGATGTAAGTAATATTGTTGATAGTGTTATAACCTGTGATATATAAGGATGTTGATTAATAGTGTTACATTAATAATGATATACATATTGATATAGTTAATATCGTTATGTATGGTTAAATTGTTAAATTAGATTGTGTTTATTGATTAATTAGGACTTGTCAATTTAGACAACATTGTCGATTAGATAATGAATCCATGTAAGATAACTTTTAAATGATGAGTAGTGCACTCACTTTAATAGACATGTACCGTGCTGGCAAGCGTGTTGATTTTGTTGAGTTCTATATCAGTTCACACTTGATAACGTTTATGTATTTAGTAACATTACAATAGCTTACCCTTCACACCCAGACTTCTTTCTTAACTTGTAGGGATTCTTGGTTGTCGTCGATCCATTTAATGGATTGCACATTTGTTGAGTGATTTCTTCATGCATCTTTTCGACCCATTGCTTGGGGGCATAGGCGTAGTCTTTCTCTTAGTTATTTCAGCCCTTAGCACGTCAGATTTATCTTGAGACCCTTGTCCATATAGGTTATGTTGAGCTAGGGTTATTGTCATGACTATCGCCTGGGGACAACATGATCGCTGATGAGGGGATCATGGTGCGCCCTATTGGATAGAAGCGAATGATAACTTGACCGGAGTCTGTGCTACCCATTGTGGGCGTTGTTTGTTGTAGTCATTTTTGGCGCATGGGTTGTAACGCCTTCATGTGTTTGGTTAGCGCACCTTAAGGTTCTAGTCATTGGTCTTCAAGGCCATTGTGTTAGGAGGGGGATGTTGTCCCTTATCTTGTAGGTGTGCATCATGGTCTTGTTTGCGTCGGGCGAGTGGTCGTTTCTCCTTGTTGATTTACGCATGTTTCACCTAGTTACCCTTGTGCCAATGTGTGGAGTCATAGTGCTTTGTTGCATGTTCTCTAGGCGTGGTTCTCACCGTCAAATGTGTTGTTTATCCATAATCATTTTTGTCATCCCATTTAAAAAATATATATCTTGCACCTTCTGCTTTGCTTATATCGTAACGATGGGGTCGTCACAGTAGATACTTTTTCATTTCACACATTAACCGAGCAACTTCTCTCCTCCAATATTTTATATCTTCTTTATGGATTTCTTTAGATTACATCACCTACACATGATACATTAAAACAAATCGTATATTTCAATGACAAAGTATATACATTGCAAGTAAAATAGATGTTGATAAGTTCAGCAACAAAGATTTTGCATATAAATTATTTGTACCTCGTATATTTTCCAAGAACATATATAACTTGTTTTACATTGTTGTCAAAGTTGTCAGGGAGAGATAGAGGTATAATATACTGTAAAAAAAAGGGATCATTATTTTTTGGAAAAGAAAAAAAATCAAAATACTAAAAAGAAGTATTTCCAATATATAAATCTACCAAAATAATTACCTTACTAAAGGTATGTTATTCATGAGGTTTAACCCCACCAAATTCACCTTTCTTTGTTAATATATTCTTTATGTTTGAATAAAATACCATGGGAAATTTAATTTTATGAATGACCTCTTTTACAACATTTCTTTCCCGCTCTATAAATAATCATGGAATACTATTTTGATGTCCATTGTTTTTTAATAAATCACATTTTGCATTGCATGATTTCATTCATGAATGTGAGTACAAAGTTTGAGAATTTTTTCTTTGTCACTCCTTCCATCTAAGATTCTCCATAACATTTCTATTACATTGTTCCTGATATGCATTGTATCAAACAAATGAACTATTTGTAGGTTCTCATAGTAGGGAAACCTATTGAATTTTATAGGGTAACTTCTCATTCATCATGGAATCCCATTAATGCCTTGACAACATTTATGAAAAAAAATGAGATTACAACAATAATTGTTAGATACAAAAAAATATTCAATACAAATTAGAATTGTAAAAAATCAATATATATTATACATAGACTAATTGCTTACCTTGAAGATTTCTATTATATTTCAACTTCCATAAGTGAGATGTCATTCTTCGTGATTTTATTCCAGTCTCTTCTTTCAAATTGAAAAGATTTTTTTTATGTAGTTCGATACCTATGGTTCTTAGGGAGGAAGTGCCTATACTCGCCAAACACCTCCTTTCCTAAACTTCTTGAACAACGAGATTTCATCCTAGGACCACAAATTGGACATACAAATTTACCCTTTGTTTGAAGACCTACAAGATATGGATTATTGTTAGTATTATTTATATAACAAGGAATTAATATTTAAGAAACATGCATCATATTTTCATAAAATTATATACTATCAAAGTGTAGTAGTATGTTACATACCACAAAAATGTGTTAGCCCTGGGGAATCATGAATTTTCCATGTAAGTATTCCATGGAATTGAAATTGTGTTTTCTCTATGGGTCTAGAGATATCGTACATAGTGATGTCAGCCCATGAATTTAGTATTTTGCATTGAAACCTAAAGAATCGTTGCAAACGTGGAATTATCAGAATATGACAAAGAACCTTTTGAGGCACATTTTATGTTACTTGATCGGTTCTATATCTATTGATTTGACATTGCGGGCATTTTGTTTCTAATGCATATTTTCCATAATATATAATATGATCATTCAGACATGCATCAATAGCTTGATAGTCCATTCCAACATCTTTCATAATGGCACAAAACTCTCGGTATGTGTTATGAGGAAAATATCTCTATGGATAGGGGCGAACCACAACAGATGGAACAACACCCAAAAATCAACTCTAATATCAAGTATGCTAGATAATGAAAATGTTAACAAAAGAAGGATAGAATCATACCTCATATGAATGTCCAAATAACACCACATTTGAGCTCACAAGCCAAATATTTATACCTGCAACTTGTCCTCAACATCCAAGATACGCAAGCATGTGGAAATTATATAGAATGTTAGCATATAAACTAGCATAATCCATTAAAATGCATAACAAATACACCCATGGAAAGTAATACAAATATTTGTGACATATAATTGGACGAGAAAAGAGTATTTCTATTAATGTAATCAACATAAGTACATAGGTGACAAACTTATGTAACGACACATATCAGAACCAAGAAACTAAGTCCCTACAGCTAGGAATTCACCACTTCAATCATCCACAAAGGCAAGGTCACAAGTAGTAGGAGTCAATGAGGTTCTCCATCTCAAGATAGGAAGAGCTTGGGGGATGAACACAAGAAGTTCAGACTTTCAAGGATAAAGGGATGCAGAATCAATATGAGGTGAAATTTCTCCAGAGTGTCTTTGCTCTCAATGATGAATTCTCCTCCTCAAGGCTTGTATATGGCTCAATTTATAGCCTTCACATGGAATTGAAGGGTCGATTCAGAGCATTTCCAGTATATGGAAGGTTAAGGATTATGGATCTCATGACATGGCATGGAAACTTGACATGTTTTTTAATTTTTTAGCATAAAACGCGATGTATGTGGGTTGTAATGGAGCAACATGAATATACGCAAGTTGTCTAACTATGACTCATGTATATGGACAAAAACAATTACTTTTGACTCTGGAGTTAGAAAAATGGGGGATTTGAGTATGTAGAGGGAAATGGGAGGACATCAAAGCAAGATGCATGGAGTGTTGAAATTTTTTATATAACAGATGCCCCCTAATGTGTGAGGTCAGAGGAGTATCCACAATGGACAAAATACATTATAATTCCTACAAGTGGAGTAATGAAGACTCAATCGGAAGAACTAGTTACTCATGAGAATATTACAATTCATATTGACTCTGTAAACATGGTTTCCAATATGAACTACATTCCATATCCATGTGGATATATATCAAATAGTTGTTCATGGCCATGCATAGGCAATACAAAGTGGACATATGCCATAGGATTTCATAGTCATGAGCAAGGCACAGTGGAGTCCAGTCTCAAAATCAACAGAAGATATATGTATATAATGGAGTACAATCTGATCTTCCATGATCACTGAAGTCATATATGTATTGTTCTTATGCAAGACAACAACAGATATTGGGTGTTTCTACTATAAACTAGAGGTCTTCTACATTATCCACTGAAGATTAAATTCTACATTATGTGAATAAAGGAGTTGAATTCGAACACAATGAGACTTTATTTGATTATTGGTCATTGAGGTATATCGTTAACAAATGTGAGACAACCCATCGATAATGAAAGTAGGCGTCAAGGAACCAATTACATTCCACAAGTATGAATAAGGGTGTTGAGGTCAAAAACTTGAAGAAACCATTGATCAGGAGATTTATGTATCCCCAACTATCAATGGCGGTATAACCCGTCATTGATGCTTGCAAGCCTCTAGGTACCAATAGGACTCTAGATCTCGATTCCAAAATAGATGAGTTGAAGTCTATGGAAGGAGACCCATTGAAAGGAGATAATTAAGGCATATCTAATCATCCAGTGCGAGGTACAAAGAAATATATTTATTATTAGGAAGAACTTGGATGAATAGGATGTTCATGAACCAATGACCATATGTGTCTATTTCATGCACCAGATGCTAGTACATGAAATAGACCCTCTAACTAGCAGCCAATAATGAAAATTGCCGATAAAGGTGAGGAAACCACCAATAAGGATAATGAAATACATGGCATTGCATGAATCCCAATGTGTGAATAGATTTTTTGTCTTCAAACATAAGGGAAACCCCCCAGTCAGCGACCAATGAGGAGATGTCATATGTTGGGTTCAAGATCACCTACCAATGATGAAAGTAGGTCCAAGGTGCAAGGTAGGAAAACAACTTCATGTTATTCTAATTTTCAGTTGTAAGGGGATGGTTGTTATTAGACAAATTGGTAAGTGTGGACACAAAATAATCTCCCTAAATTCAACAAGAAGCTAGAACAAAATAGGGCATAATACAAACTTATCCTTAGATTTCATTGTCATATAAACTACTTCAGAGAGGGACAAATGACATACCTTTTGAATGGCATTTGATCCTCGCTAGTTTCATCCTTTCTGATCCATATTTGGATTCATGACATGGTGAACTATTTAAGAAGCACAAAAAAAAAAGAGAGAGAACAAAGATATATATATATATATATATATATATATATATATATATATATATATATATATATATATTCCAATGAATTCTGTGTATAAGATCAAGGAATTATACAATAAAAGTAAAGACACCTTTATAGGAAAGAAATGTATTGTTGCATTATATTAAATGAAAGTGGATAATACAACCCATGCCTTGATGTTGCAAGGTCCCTTCCAATGGCTCTTTGATTCAACACACACACCTTTTCTCCAATGCCTTTGATGAATAACATCCACAACATAACTTGGAGAGATAAAGCAAAGCTATCTCAAGTATAATCTATAGCATAATTCTTCATGCATAAGAAAGCCTTAGCCTTTTCCATGAGACATTTCTCTTTATATAGGGTGAAAGAGGGATAGATAAGGAAATTAGGATGATCCCACTAAATCATAGAAGCGAGTAAGATCCAAACCGATCGGAGGCCGCCTCATCTTCTAGAAGATTCCCTTCTAGAACCTTTGTGAATTTCACTTTTCCTCTTGTTCAAGCATTGTCGCACCCTATACACAAGAAACCTGCAACAATGTCGCAGTCTAGTTTTGGTGCAACATGTGACGATCAATCATCATCGCACCCCAAGCATAGAGTAGGGTGCGACAATCTCCTTTGACATAGTTTTTAAGGAAGAAAATATAATCCACTTTTCTCATGGAGAAAGTCTCTTTTAGTGTTTTCAAGGAACATGGAAGTGAGTCATGCACATATTTTCAGTTGATCACTGGGGTGACTAAAATAATGTGTAACAGAATGCCCCCCAAAGTATGAATTTGGAACCTGTAACAACTGAAATACTTTGTAGAATCTGTGTGTTGAAAACAAGGAGTGCATTGGTCGGGAACCTGCAAACAATCAAGCATATACATAATAATATACCATCTTATGATGTAGGAATTCCCATACTCAGACTACAAGTGACCCCATTCATAAGTGTAAAGGGAGTCATGGCCACTAAACATACAATATGGATCCATTTCATCACAATTCAACATATCCACGAGAAATACATTGTGGATCTATGTTGTTTAAGAATTCAAATTCGGACATAGCTACAAGACATACACAGTGGATCTATGCATCAGTACAAACTCATGAATAATCCATCGCAACCTGGACTGATATGGTGATATCTGGGGTCTTCATTTCCATCGTCCCGAAGTACGAATCTAGCCATGTGATTACAGGTGTCGAAGTCGAACATGGTAGAAACCACTTGATTACCGGTCATAAATGAAAATTGTTGACAAGTGTGAGGGAAATCACCATTGATGTCAATGACTCCCAAGGTGCTTTAGTACAATCCAATGAATGTGAATGAATGATTCGAAATCAAACACTTGATGAAATCATCCAATTAGGGTTCAATGATGTGAACCCATTGTTGAAAGCGAGGAGACCTGCCATTGAGGCATGCAGGTTCCAAGGTACTAAATGATTTCTAAGTCTTATTCCTAGATAATGAGTTGAAGTCGATAGGAAAAGACTCGTCAAAGGAGGGCCTTAATTTATCCCCCATAAATGACATGAAATATGTAACATATTTGAAATTGATCAGAGTTTGAAGTGATTCATAACTGACTCAGGGAAGGCTGACATGGTAAGAAATTTAGGATTGTATATGGCCGACTCGATAGAAGGCTTGTTTAGTTTGGACTTCTCTTGAACCTATGAACGACATGAAAATCGTCTTGGAAGCATTGACTCAAGGATGACCCAACATATGGACTTGTGGATGTTCAAACGAGAGACAAATGGATTTCCCAACCCAAATATAGTGATGAAGAGGGGTGTCATGTTCAAGAGCGACTTACTGCCACTAACACAAATACAGATATACATTTCTTTCCCAATTTTCCCCCACCATTTATGGCAAGTGCCTATTTATTTTTAAGAAAGCTTGAGGAGGATAACATATGCTTGTAATGTAAGCTCATCCTTCAGATGAGCCCCTCAGAGTATTTTTAACGAACCCTAGGAAGGAGTGGTTTGGTCCCATATGGGCCTTTCGATGCTTGTTTTACGAGTCCAAAGAAAGAAAACTTAGGGGTTTTTCATGTTTAGAGATTCTAAAAAACACTTAAAGAAAAATCCAAAATGTCCTTTTTCATAAGTTAGTTTGACGAGACCGAAAAAGAGATAATCTATCGCTCATCAGATGTTTTCCTCAAATACTTTTACGAGCGTGAAAAGAACAAGGTCGCTCGGCTATCTTTTTGTGTTTAGGGAGCTTGAAAAGAGATTAAAAGATACTCCATAGGGTTTGTTTCACAAGCATGAGAAAAAATTAAGATTGTTCTCGGAGTTTTTCTTAAAAAAAACTAAAAGTATATGTACATGAGAAAAACACACAAAAACGACCAAAAATGGAGGATCCATGTCAAATGTCTGGTCCTTAGATCTCTGAATCTGTAATAGAGACACTTTGCAAAGTTCATTAGGATTAGGGCATAGGTAAAATATTCAAAAATTAATTCAATTTGCAATAAAATTGGTAAAAATTGAATATAATAGGTCAAAATAGCTCATTTACCATTTCATTTTGCAATTTCACCCAAATAGTGCCAAAAACCCTCATTTTCTTCCAAACTTCAAGCGACGATTCCATAGCGCCTGGTGGACCATTTCTCGAACTGTTTCCATCAAAAAGGCATTATCCTTCCCCTTTCTCTTTTCATGGTTGAATTTTTCATTTTTATGGTTTATTTTTTAGTTATGATCGATTTTTTAGGGGTCATTGTGCTTTGAGATCGTCGCAAGCTCACGCTATCGTGAACTACGATGATCCCAAATCGTCATAGAGGTTCCACAACCAGGGTGTGATGACGACGCTCTATGTAAAAGAGATCCCATGTGACAACCACAAATCAATTTTTGAAAAAAGAAAATGAGCTAGGAAAATTATCTGAAAAGATATTTTAAAGACTATGGTTGAGTTTTAAAGCATGAGTTCATTAACCATTTAAGAAATTGATGAAAGAGGAATAATTAAGGATGTAACATGGCATCCATATACAATATACAGATCTGGAAATAATCACAAGAATCATCAAACCATAACAACAAAAGTTGATAACAGAGTTCAGCAATATCACCTACGTCTCTGGGCCTTTGTCTCAATGGGTGAGGATTTCTTATTTCTATTCAAAGCTTCAAAAGTACATTATAAAAGTGCCAAATGTATTACAAACTAATATTTATGTTTTCTTATACATCTCAATAATCCAACAAAACTGATGGCACTGAAAACAGATGAACGGGAATCTCATAAATGACCTACAGAGTTGCTCTCCTCAATAGCTTCCCTGCATAAAAATGGCTTTGGCTTTTCAATTCCTTAGAATTTCCCTATTTTGAACCTCCTTAAGGATTATAAGAACCTATGGTTTATATAGGCTTGAATTTGGATACAAAATCCCAACTTCCCCCCAAGATTTGGCCTCAAAAAGGGCTCCAGATCCTCCAAAAATGGCCAAAATCCCCTCAAACGGGCTTAAAAATCACTAAAATATTTAACATATAGTTAAAAAACCACAAAATCGGCATATGGCATTCCAACCCCCTTTAATCGGGCCCCTGTTCATATGGGCGTTGTTCCATGTGTTTGAGGGTTGGACCCTCACGTGCTGGCCCTCTCCGGCATAAGCTCATGGTCCTATGGTTCAGCCATATGGTCGCATCCCAAAGCTCCCACGTGCCATAAGTTGGTTATAAACTGGTTGTTAGCCTTTGTTTATGCACCCTGGGTCAGCAGGCTAGCCCAACCAACCAAGCGCTAACCCCACAATCCGTGCGCGTATAAAGGAGTGGTCATATGGCAATGTGCGAGAGCTAAAGCTTGTGGAACGGTTCCCATGCCATCGCATAATAGTGTGGTCTCATGGTAAGGTCATGTGGTAATGGTTATATGGTAGTGTTGGGGGATGGGGCTAGACCCCATCCCTTTACTCTGCCCAATGAATATAACTTTCACTTTAAATATTTAAATGTGACTATAGTTATTAAGTCACAACGTAGGCGGGCTAGTAGCTCGGCCCTGCCAAAGCTCTTCCGCCCAGACCGGAGGTCACGAGTTCGACTCCTGTGGAGTCCATAATTTTTTCCACATCCAACAACCAATGAAGGGGTGCCACGTGGAAGCCCATGACTGGGCCACGTGGCACCATACCATTCACTCAAAATATGCCATGTTTCAAACACTAATTCAACCACATATGCACCTACCCACGTTAGCACATGTCCACATCATCATGTCAACTCACTACCACGTCACTATATGGTCGTACAGCATGTATAGTCAGTTTCCATGTCAACACTATATGGATTGCACAGTATCTTTCACATATGGTGTCTGTTTGATCCCGTTCAATTTGTGTTGGGTTTGTATCGACGAGGCCTACGCACACGTTCGATTTTAAGCGATTCTGAGCACTTTTATTTTTAAGCATTCCTGGACCATTTTGGTTCCGGGATCCATTTTGGATCACACCTCCCCACTAAGACCTTTTAGTCCTCCAAAATGCTACAAAATTGACCTTACTGATTACATACTTATAAGGATAAAACAAAACACTATGTTGAACAAAATGATGTTATAACAGGTCATCATTACAACATGTGTGATTACATTAATGGAAGCAAAATACAATGAAGATGTGACATCCACTTATGGAAAAACCAAGTGAATGGTTTATTTCCTTCATGTTGTTTCTCTTGCTTCATTGGTACTGCCTCTTCCTTTGTGAGTACATGCACAATATTTTTGTCCTTCTTTGGACGAAGCTCTGTATTAATCTTCCAACATTTAGCCTTTTGATGTCCACCCTTGTTACAATAAGTGCAGTGGTTTTTCGACATCCAAACTTGTTTTCCCTTCTCTTTCTTCCGTTGTGGATTTGATTCTTTATGTCATGTCTCCTTCCTGGTTGACACAAATTTCTTGTACAAATATTGTCTCCTCAAACACTTGGCCACACAATGCTTGGGTGAATGACAAAACGTACAAGGATACATATTCCACAAGTTTTGGATTACATGATTATGCTTTTTATAATCAAAAAGAGATTTGGAACAACCATGACCATTATACCTTACTTGCTTATCTTCACTTTTCTTTAGAGATGATGTGCATTCATCACCATCATGGAGTGATACACCATCACCTTTTTTGAATTGTTCCCGCAATGACTTAGGTTGGTCATTTGAAGCATCACTTGATTCCAATGTTTTGGAGCATTCTCCAATATCCTCTTCTCCATATCCCAATCCTAAATAACGAGGTCTTTCCACAACCTCTATGGGGCTAATGATACCTTGGCCCTTATTTCCAAGGCCCTTTCCTGCATAACCCATCTTGGTTAGCAATTTCAAACCTATACCTCTTGTATGTTTTTCAAATGCACCAAAATAACCATCTTGATGGGAACAATGCAAAATTGATGAATTACTTCAACTGCATACCTTGGAGAGGATTTCTGAATTGGGTATAGAAGGAAATTCCTTCAAATATTCTTCGATTGTGTCGTTCTTTGAAGATTCTTCTTGAACCGATCTCTTTCGTTCCAAGTAATATTCATACAACACTTTCACCATCTCTGCCATGGCAAAGAGAGTATTTTGAAAATCCTTCTCATCTTGAGAAAGTCCCTCTTTAGATGCCATTTTCTCACCTTGAGATGTCCTCTTTATCGATCCAATCTCAGGATTCTCTTCCACAATATCTCCTTCACCATGATTCATCTTTTCCCTAGTAATCATGCAAACTCAAAAACCAACCATCAACTAGCTCTAATACCACTTGATCCGAAAAGATCTTTTAAAGACTATGGTTCAGTTTTAAAGCATGAGTTCATTAACCATTTATAAATTGATGAAAGAGTAAGAATTAAATATGTAACATGGTATCCATATACAACATATATATTTGGAAATAAGCACAAGAATCAACAAACCATAACAACAAAAGTTGATAACAGAGTTCGGCAATATCGCCTATGTCTCTGGGCCTTTGTCTTAGTGGGTGAGGATTTATTATTTCTCTTCAAAGCTTAAAAATCACATCAGAAAAGTTTCAAATGGATTACAAACTGATCTGGTTGTGTTCTACTAGATCTCAATAATCCAACAAAATTAACGGAACTGAAAACGAATGAACGAAGCTCCCAGAAATGGTCCGTAAAGTTGCTCTCCTCAATGGATTCCCTGCATAAAAATGGCTTTGGATTTTCAATTCTTCAGAATTTCCCTGTTCTAAAACTCCTTAAGGCTTCTAAGAACCTCTGGTTTATATAGGCTTGAAGTTGGCAACAAACTCCCAACTACCCTCAAAGATCTAGCCTCTAAAAGGCCTCCAGATCCTCCAAAAATGGCCAAAATCCCCTCAAACAGGCTTTAAAATCACCAATATCTTTAACATATAGTTAAAAACCCACAAAATTGGCATATGGCGCACCAACCCCCTTTACTCGTGCCCCTGGTCATATGGGCGGTGTTCCATGTGTCTAAGGGTTGGACCCTTACATGCTGGCCCTCTCCAGCATAAGCTCATGGTCCTGTGGTTCGGCCATATGGCCGCATCCCAATTCTCCCATGCGCCATAAGTTGGTTATAACCTGGTATTTAGCCTTTGGTTACGTGCCCTGGGTTGGTGGGCTAGCCCGACCGATCAGGCGCTTACCCCACAATTTGTGCGTGTATAAAGGAGTGATCATATGGTGCTAGGGATAAATCTTGTGGAACGGTTCCTACGCCATTGCAAAATAGTGTGGTCCCATGGTAAGGTCATGTGGTAATGGTTATATGGTAGCTCTGGGGCCCCAACCCTTTACTTCGCCCAACGAACATAACTTTCACTTTAAATATTTAAATGTGACTATAGTGATTAAGTCACAACGTGGGTGGGCTGGTAGCTCGGCCCTACCAAATCTCTTCCGCCCAGATCGGAGGTCACGGGTTTGACTCCCATGGATTCCATACATTTTTCCAAAACCAAAAACCAATGAAGGGGTGCCACGTGGCAGCCCATTACTGGGCCATGTGGCACCATACCATTCACTCAAAATATGCCACGTGTAAAACACTGATACGACCACATCTTCACCTGCCCACATCATCACCTGTCCATGTCAGCATGCCAACTCACTACCACATCACTGTATAGTTGTACGGCCAGTACAGTCAGCTACCACGTCAACACCGTACGGATTGTATGGCCTACAAAGTCATCAAAATTTTGCATGTTTGGCAAAATGAACATATCGCGATATCTTTTGCATATTGTGTTTGTTTGAGCCCGTTCAAGTTGTTTTGGGTTCGTATCGATGAGGCCTATGCACACATCCAATTTGAAGTGATTTTGAGCAGTTTGATTTTTAGGCCTTCCTCAACCATTTTGGTTCTGGGATCCATTTTGGATCAAAAAACTTCCAACTTTTGAATTTTTATGAATCTAATCATCCTTTGATGTTTTTTGGTAGGTTTTCCTCATTCATTATGCTCGAGTGGAGGGAACGTGAGCATGAGGAAGAATACTACTTTGTCAGGATTGACCTAGGCACTGTCATGGCACTCTGAGAGTGTTGTTTTCTCAAATTTTTCAAAGTTCAGGGCATGAGAGCCCAATCGAGGCTATTGGAATACCTAGTCCACATGTGGAACATCAATGAACAAGTCTTTCATGTGGGTGTGCATACACTTACCTTGGAGATAGATGACATTTACTTTTTGAAGAGGTTATCTCGTCGAGGCTCTCGAGTATCACTCTCAGGAAGCAGAGGTGGTGGAGAACCCATGGACTATTACGTTGCACATCACTACGTACCAGGTATAGAAAAGCATAGTGGAAAGGTTTCCATTAGGGATGTTTCATATTTACCTTTGAGAACTATCATCTACACTATCACTCAGATGGTAGGGAGTGTGACTCCCCACATGGCTTTACAAAGCCACTTTTAGTATGCTATAGAGTGTATGGAGCCTCGGGTATTCAATTGGTGCGAGGGTCTTTTGAAGAACATGAAGAAACAACTGACAAAGTGTCAGAATGGTCGGTTGAAACAATTTGGATATAGATCCATTTTGGTATCCTTCTTCCTGGAGAGGGTCCCTATCTTACGCCTACAGCATGTGGAGTGGGGAATACCCGCTCCACAGCATCCTCGGATGAAAATATGGGTGGATTTGATGGCTCGACACGGTGGTGTGCCAATCGTCAAATATGATCAAGATTTCTTCCAGTTGTTGAGGGATCAGCTAGTTATGGTTGAGGACTATGCTTATGTCGGGACTGATTTTCGTGAGGACCCCAACTTGGAATTACCTAAGGGATCTCAGTGGGGAGACATAGGTAAGAAGAAATTTTTAATTATATTTTGTTTTTGGTATTTAAATTATAAAATGTTTTTTTTCATTTATCTGAGACTAATCAAGTGCTCTCAACAATGCAGATGTGGCACCTTATCGTCCTCCAGGATCATATCTTATTCAGAGACGGGGAGAGATAGGTGTCGTGGTGGGTGAAGGAGTGGTTGTTGAGGATCTTGAGGAGATCGAACAAAACCTGGAGGGATTAACCATGAACATCCCTGAAATCGTGATGGATGAATTACCTTGGCACTACCAATGCCATATAGTTGGCGTATCATCATATATTGATCAACTTCTCCATAGAGTGGCATGGGAAGTCGTTTGTTGTAGCGAACAACATCCTTTATGCTTATGTATATGAAGCCATGAGCTTCACCATTTTGACATTTTGGTCTCAGGACAAACACTTTTTTGTAACTTTTGACGTATTAATATAAAGTTCATATCGACTTACTTTTCTTTTAAAATGTGTGTTTAGATTTATAAATGGTGTAAATGTCC
Organism: Picea engelmannii; assembly: GCA_009831015.1. Taxonomy (NCBI): domain Eukaryota; kingdom Viridiplantae; phylum Streptophyta; class Pinopsida; order Pinales; family Pinaceae; genus Picea; species Picea engelmannii. The sequence goes on along the minus strand of ML819784.1, from coordinate 13,844 downwards.
GTCTAAAACATAATTAGCCAATGCATATGTTAATGTGTTTAGACATCTAGGAATATGTTGATACTCAATATAATCAAAATGTCTTTCCAAGAGGCAAATTCTTAAGTATACCTGTAACAATATAGAACTTCAGATGGAATAAACATTACTCAATTGCATCACTACTAACTATGAATCAAGTCATACAATAAGATGACGGATTCCGAATGAAATGGCATCAGTTAATAACTCGATAATTTAATTGTATTCCACAATATTATTATTTTCACAACCAAGGCAAACATCATGTAGACTAATCAACTCATCTGTAGGTGCATAGATTTCCCATGCAGCAGACGCTAGGTTTTGAGTATTGCGGCTAGCACCATCAATAAAGCTTACATATGGCAGTGAAGGCACTGACATCTGGAAACCATACACAATGCAAGGTAAGCAGCTTAAAGGTGGAACAAGAAATGAAAAAATCACACACTAGAGTATGATACACTAAAAATACAAAGCACTCATGCAAAAAATAGTTTAAGCATAGTACTTATTCAAGTAAAGCCCATTTATGGGTTCACTCAAAGGAATTCAATCATAATCTACCATCTCATAAGCCCCTTTCTCCAAAACTCATTTAACGATGTACGGGCCATGCCACATGGGCTCGAATTTACCAGCCCCTAATAAGTCACGATCTTGTTCGTATAGGAGAACTAAATCACCCTCAGAAAAAACATGCGGTTTGACATGCTTGTCATATTGAGCTTTGACACATTTCTTCTGAGTTTCTATGACTAAAAAAGCATCACGGAAAGTCTCGTCTAATTGCATCAAATACAAGATATTTTCTTCTTCGGCTGAGGTGTTAGGGAGAAGTTCGACAACTAGTTTCAAAGATTGGATTTCACATTCAATTGGCAGAATGGATTCGATACCATATACTAACTGGAAAGGTGTGGACCCTGTGGCATATTTAACAGATGTCCGATAGGCCCATAATGCTGAGAAGAGCATCATGTGCCATCTTGACTTGTGAATTCCTACCATCCATCGAAGAATATTAGTGAGAACTTTGTTGATTTCTTCAACCTGGCCATTGGCCTGTGGATAGTAAGGTATTTACTTTTCATGTTGAAGACCCAACTTCTCAATAAGTTCAAAGATTATGAAATTGTGAAAATGACTACCATGGTCAGTGATGATGTCTTGAGGGACACCAAACCTAGTAACGATGTGATTGAATATGAACAACACTGCATTTTTCCCAGTATTATCAAATGTAGGCATCGCCTCGATCCATTTAGTGAAATAATCCATGGCTAGAATAATGTATCCATGCCCCCTGGTTGAGTGAGGGTTACATTTCATGAATTCAATGCCCCATTTAACAAATGGACCAATGGAAACTACAGGGTAAAGAGGAGCAGGATGTGATCGGATCTTATTGTTATACATTTGACAAGCATGGCATTTCTGAATGGTAGTAATGAAATCCTTAAAAAATGAAGGCCAGAAGTAACCAACTCACAAGATATTTTGGGCAGTGGCATACCCATACATATGACTGCCACAGGCTTCGGAGTGACAGTCATTTAAATCTTTCTCAGCTTCATCATAAGTTAGACATCATTGAAATACATAATCAATACCACGACAGTAAAGGGTGTCACCGAGGATAATGTATTGACGAGCTTGATACCAAATACGATGACGATCGACACAAGAAACATCAGGCCAGAAATTTTGGGTTTGGAGATAAACGATAATGTCTCCATACCATATGTTGTCGGAAATGGTAAGAAAGAGAGACTCATCAGGAAAGGAATCCTCTGCCACAGTTTATGTCTCAGTGGAGGGAAGGTCACATATCAACTTAGAAAAAACCAAATATTTATTTTACTTGGCATGCTCAAACTCTAAATCAAACTCCTGGAGAATCACTATCCATTTGGAGTATTTTCCCCCCAAAAATTGTCGGGTAAGGATGTGTTGCATTGGGTTGCAATTGGAAATGATTATGGTTTTTTGTAATAATATATAATGAAGAAAACGTTGAACATATTGAACAGCTTCCAAGGCCAGTTTCTCCACATGCATATATTTGGTTTCGTAGGTTGTGAGAATTTGACTCAAATAATAGATAACATGTTCATCGTGTGAATCATCCTCTTCGACTAGAACCATAGCTATGGTAGAATCTGAAGCAACTAAGTATAATAAATAATCTCAACTATAATCGGGGGGAAATAAGAGTGGTGTACGGGTCAAGGCATGTTTCAAAGCTTCAAAGGATTTGTTAGCAGTGTCGTCCCATACAAAATTGTGAACCTTCTTAAGAAGTCGAGTGAAACCTTTTGTTAGTTAAACATAATTGGGGATGAATAGACGTAAAATGTTTGCCTTCCCTTACAAACTTTGGAGTTGGTGTAAGGTACAAAGAGGAGGAAAATTGAGAATAGCTTCAACCTTCAAAGTATCCACCCTAATCCCATGTGTAGAAATGATAAAACCAAGAATTCACCTGGACTCCACACAAAAAATGCATTTATGTGGATTCAATCGTATGCGATGATATCGAAAACATAGGAAAATGGCTCGTAAATGTGTTGGGTGATCTTGGTGATGCATGGAATGCGCTGGTAAAGCATCAAGGTAAGGTTGTACAATGTGCTTAATATCATGAAAAGCATAAGACATAACACATCAAAAATTCGCACCAGCATTCTTGAGACCAAAAGGAATTTTCTTGTATGTGAAGGTTCCCCAAGGGAAAATAAAATCAGTCTTATGTTGATCCACGGGTAAAATATTGATTTGATTATAGCCAAAGAATCCATCCATCAAAGAGAAGATTTCACTCCTGGCACAATCGTCAATGATCCATTCAATGAAAGGGGTTGGATAATTATCTTTGGTACAAGCCTTGTTGATATCCCTATAATATACACAAACACGGATCGTGCCTTGTTTCTTTATAACCAAAACAAGATTGGACACCCAATCAGTCAATTCCACAGGATAGACAAAACCATCTTTAAGAAGTTTTTTAACTTCGAGTTTAATAGCAGCAGCTTTGTGTGGATGCACTGAGAGAAGTCTCTATCGAATGGGTTTACTCCGAATAAGTCTTAATTTCATGTAAAAAAATATCTGGATCAATTCCAGGCATTTCTTCATAACTCCAGGAAAAAACATCATGAAATTCTTGGAAAAGGGCCTTGTAAATTCGTATCTCATCAAGAGAACATGAGGCACTGATTTGAACATTTTCCATGATTCTAGGTTTAATAAAAATATCTAGAGGGATGGTGGGTGAAATATTTCCCAAGTTCCCTTCGTACAAAACATCGTGTGTTGGTTCAAGAACAGGGGAAATAGTAACAACAGTATATGGATCCAAAATCTGTTGATAACTCTCTAGAGTCTCGAGTTATAGGAAGAGGATAGAACGATGATGCCCATCATCCCATGGGGTATCTTCCATGGACATAATTGTCATGATCATCTCATCAGTGTGAAATACCATGTGAAATGGGTCAAGAGACATATCTAAGAGAGAATGAGGAGAAGGAGTTTATGATTGAATAGCTTGATAATACAATTCCACTGGACTTAAAGGCATTTGGTTGTCGTAACAAAGATAATCGTCAGAGCTAGGTATTATCCAAGAGTCATAAGACTCAGGGATTTCACCAACAGAGGTTGAGATCATGTTAATTGAAGAGAAAAAAGGAGGAGGAATGTCGGGTGGTGGAATGGGGAAGGTACCCATTAATGATTAATCTTTTAAAAGACCCACACCAAAATTCTCATAACCAATAGGTGTTTTCGCAATGAAAGGTATGTTACTAGTGCATGAATCGGAATTAAAGAAGGTGAGTTGATTGATAGTAACAAATTTTCCTTGGTGAGGGAAACGTATCACATGGAAAAGAGTATAAACAAATCCACGCATAGAATCGATCCAACTACAGCCAAGTAGAAGGTTGTAATCGAGAGGTGCATAAAACACCTCAAGCTAAACAATAACCGCTTTGCCTTCTAACACAATAGATAACGAAGGAAGAACGCCATAAGGTTTAAAACCTGTACCATTAAAATATTTTAGAGTATTGAGTGACTTGGTAAGGGAAGGAGATCCAATTAATTTCCAACAAGTGACAGACATGACGCAAGTCGAGGCTCCTTCATCAATAATGGTTCAACAAATATTCTTATTTTCCACAATGAGTTATATTTGAAACGCTAATTGAGGAGGGAGCCTTGGAATGTGATATTCCAAGTCAAATATTATAAAGTTCGTATCAGTAGGATCAATTTCACCAATAGACTTTAAAAGTTCCTTCCATTGCGTAGGACAACTATGAAGGAATTTGAGAGCCAACATCACATAAGGTGCATGTGCAAGTGTTGTAGGAAAATCTCCCTGCGGACAGGTAGATTGCCTCAAAGAGCTAGACCCTTAACTCTAAGACAGAAAGTGCTTAACGTGGACATTGACTTCCTTTCAAATCTATACAAACTAATGCATGAGGAGGAAGGATAACAGAAGTACCTTTTTATCGACGTTTGTCCCTGCACACTCTGAGTTGAGATCCAATCTTTCGCTCCTCGATGAGCCCTGTAGACAAAACAACAGTACGACCACTTCCTACTCTATTGATATTAGCTTGAAAACAAATCTATCTATCAGAGATAAGTTCATGTAAGATCATACACAAACTAGAAAGAAACATGCCAATCGTGTCATATTAATGAGAACAACGACAACAGTAACTTACAATCATAGATGTGAATGCAATAGCTTCGTCAAGTCCCCTTTGTCTAACCCTTGCTCAAAATATCCACGATCTGAATGATATAAGCTTCGTTGATAACTTTCCTCCAGTTCACCGTGTGTTTCCTATGAGATCATAGGTTTCATGCTAGCAATTATTCCCCCTTTTTCACCATCATAGACCCTGCTTATATAGGTTGAGAGATGCTTAACCTCTTGAGGTATCTTTAGGGTAGGTTGAGGAATTCCCTCCTTAGATCATGGATCTTCTTATTGAACCAGGAATTTGAATGAAACTACTTTCCAAACATGAAAGATCCTCCCCTTATTCTCCTCAATGGGCCAACCACTGCCCAGATTAGATAGCGCTCTCTCAAAAGGGTCATCAGGGTGCTACAGCGCTCCCTAGGAGGCTCAAGGGGAGCGCCAACGCTCTAAGGATGGGTAGCGCTCCTTCAGAGGGGTAATTTGGTGTTATAACACTCCTCAGTAGCTTGTGGGGGAGCGCCAATGCTCCTAAGGCTGATGTAGGGGAACGCTCTCCCTTAGAACCCTAGTTTAAGAGCTCCTTTCAGGTGGTAAGAGTTCCTTGACTTCAGTTAATCATTCTCCTTCCTCCAAATCAAGTGTCTGAGGTATTTTGAGTGTCTCTTTAGTTTCATAATCATGGAAGTATGTTTTGTTTGTCATTTGTGACACTTACGAACAATATGTGACACTTGCGACAGTTGTAAGGAACATGCAACACTTACGACAATTGAGAGGAACATGCGACACTTATCAAATCGAGTAATATTGATGTGTAACAGCAAGATATTCTACAATACTGTAGTTTTGAGTGACACGTACGTGAGGGTTAAATGACGACTTACAAACAACGCCCTTAGGAGGAGGAGGAAGAAATGTATCTAGACTCAGTCATTTGAGATGAAGAGGATTATTGGGAGGTGAAGTCGATGGAGGAGGTTGAAACAATAGAGGTGGTGAATCATCAACTTTCTCTTTGGAAGGAGAATAATCTTTGGCTCAATTAGCGACTGCAACTTTGTTCTTCTTGGAGTCACCAGTACACATAAGTACATAAGACATGGTAGAGGGAGAAGGTTGGTTATGAATAACCATTTGGGCTTGTTGCTGAGAAGGAAAATGTTGTGACAAAAGGTGGGTGTAGGAGGTGTCTCAGTCCCTTGCACGAACTTAGTAACCTCAGCACGTCGTGGACAATATTTCGTATAACGATCCTCACCACAGATAAGACAAGGATAAAGAGGTTTTCACTTTTATTTTTCATCAGCAGGCTGAGTCTTGGGTTTATAGAATTGTTGATTATTATTTTTATCCTCTTTATTCTTACCCTTTCCTTTCTTTTTATTTTAATTTTTACCGGTAGGTGTAGACTGAACCGTATTAACCTTAGAAGTTTTACCGGGAGAAGGATTTGGAGTAACATTTTGTACATTAGCAATGGTATATTTGGGATTGGAATGACTGTCTTGTTTGGAATAAGTCTCAGCATAAAAAGTGCCAATCACACCATCAGCAACATGAGAAGCTACTGGAGGTTTTGGGGTTGGATTTGTAGACGGGTGAGGAGCATCAAGGATCAAGTCATATAGTGTGCTCGTTTGTGAATAAATGAGATCCAAGCATTGAGCATGACTAATCGTCTTCTCTTTAGTGACGATACCACCCATGGCTATATCACGGGCTATAGGACCAATGAGTGATTTGGTAAACCGCTCAGCCAACAATTGATCAGGAAGGGGAACTTTGATTAAGCATCTTCTCCTCCTCCACTCGTGAATATGATCGAAAATATGAGTAGAAGATGATTGTTTAAATGAGCTCAAAATTTTAGTTCCTGTCTCATATCGTATAGGTAATTGGTAATGTGTTAAGAAATCCATATCTAAGGTGTTCAAATCATTGAATAATCCTTGTGGAAATTCAATATACCATTTGGCTTCCGAACTCATAAGAGTTTGTTGGAAAAGACGTAATCTAATGGAGTCATCCACCAAGGAGTTGGATGAACACCAGAGATGAATTGTCATGACATGATTATTTGGGTCTTCTCCCAATCGACCATCAAACTTAGGAATGTTGATGGTAACTTGGCAGGTATGACCGACCAATACAAAGAATGCAAGATAGGATCATTCAAAATCCTAGATAAATTTGGTAAATCCAAAGTAGCAAGAAACGAAAATTGTCTGTTCACTTGAGGAAGCTGGTAATTTTGAGGAGACAATCCCGTCGGTATACCAGTAGGACCATAAGCAGTCTATAGATAGTTAGAGGGTCCTGTAAAATTCAGTGGTGGGGTATTTTGAGTCAAATATCCAACATGAGTTGGTTGATTGGGTATGCTACCTTAGAAAGGAGCATTAGACTGAAAATATTGACCCTAGGTAGGATTCATAGAACCTGGATATGGTTGCCCGAGATTAGGAGGTACAAAATAATTTACTTGAGGAGTTTTCCCCCCAGTCGGTTGTTGATTTCCTTGGAAAGGAAAATTCCAAGGTTAATATTGTTATCCAGATGTATATTTCTCGTACACTAGGTTATGACCCCCAACTTGGGGTTGCCCCCCAACTTGAGGTTTCCCCCCAACTTGAGGTTGGCCTCCAACTAGAATTTGAAAAACAGAAGAAACATGATAACTTGTGCCTCCAACTTGATTGGATCTACTTGGGTCAGGACGATTAGATCCTCTAGGTGGAGGTGGAGGAGGAATTCTAGGCCCTCTTGAGAGAACCTGGGTAGGTGTAGGAACAAAACTACTAGAAGCATTATACCCAGGAGGAACAAAAATATTAGGCCCTCCGGATGGACTCTGGGAAGGATTAGCAATAGAAGTATTAAGAGTGTTATACCCAGGTGGAAGTGACATATTTGATCTAAGCGGAATTGGAGTTCCAATAGGAGCTTGAGTGATTACCGGACTTTCGGCAGAAATAGGGGTAACTTGTGGGACCATGGTAGATCTAGTGACCTAGAGGGGAAGAATTGTATGAGAAATAACCAACAATGGGTCTGAAATCATGACAACATTATTGGTCATGCCAGTAAAATGATCTAAAGGTATTGTATAAGTAGTGGAAGTCACAGGTGTATGTGATTCCATAGGTTGATTTGGAAGCATTCCTAGTTTATCAAAAATATCATGTCTCGAGGAGGTCCTCCACAAAGAACGGATGGGGACTGATCTAGGATTAAAAATTCCAATAGTATGAACCAAAGTTCTAAATGATTCACTCTGAAAGGGTGGATCGTCTACACCAGAATTTGTGTAAGGTGCAGTAGGTATTCTAGTATAATCTTCAGCAGCAAGGTCTCTCGACAATTTTATTTGGAGAAAAAGTGGATCTTGTATAAAACTCAATAACGGGTTTACAGGAAGTGTTTATTCCTCTAATGTAGTAGAACTTCCAATCTCAAAGGCTATGTCATTATTGATTTCTCTTTCAGGAGAAGAACCCTCTAGTGAGTTAGGAAGAAAAGGAGTGTATTCTTCCAGCTCTTCCAGAGGTAACCCTTGCATCCTATGTGAATGGGGAGGGCCAATGTTGGTCACACCAAATAAAGAATGAAAGAAATCTATGCCCAACTAGAGAACAAACAACACTTGCTAATAAAATCTAGATATCAAACATGCAAACAAACCTTCTTATTTCGAATTCACTAGTTGATGATGAAATCCAACATCGTGAAATCAAGAAAAGAAGTGGTTGGGATAAATCAAGTGGAAAATTTACGTTTACGACCTGCTTAACGGACTTACACCCTAGTTCAATCTCCCACACATAATTGTGGGCATACCCTCTTTTATCACTCCAAGAAACTCCTTAGGGTTGTAGACTAAGGATGCTTGGTAACTTAAAAATAATGTGTAGGTATGCTTGGAACAATGGGATCACTTCAATGATTAATGTAATAGATGACTCATCATACATTCAAAT
>ML819783.1:113323-136975 GCA_009831015.1 Picea engelmannii | reverse complement strand
AAAGGTAAATTTAATGATTAAAATTTTTACCCCTCATCCTATCATAATTCCATATTGATAAACTTTTCTTCTGTGTCATCTTGAAATACACTAAAAGGCAGGCTAGACTGACAAGCTAGCCTTATAGGAGTCTTTGTTTTGAATTTATTTAATTTTCCATGGCTCCCCAAATCACTGTGTTGGAACATGCTTTCCACTTCTCATTACCTGATATTCCCAATGAGACAGTCTCTCACTTATCCAAACTCACCTTTGATGGTGGGGAGGATGTATCTGCAAAAGACCACCTTAACAAGTTTTGGTGCAAATTCATCAAACATGACATTTCCAATTTAAAAGTTTTATGCAGATTGTTCGCTTTCACTTTTAGGGGTCGGATTAAACATTGGTTTGAGTATTTTCCACCATATCACATTTTTATTGGTTTCAGTTTGTAGATGAATTTTTAGATGCTTTTGAAATCTATGATTACAATCAATTATGTGAAGAATTTCAGACTTTGTTAATCAATGGCAATTCATCTTCAAAAGGCTTTTCAACAAGAATTCATCATGTTCTTTGTAAATTTAATCTTGATGACATGTCATTTGTATTAAATCTCTTCTATGATGCTTGCATTTAGTCATATTCAATCGCAAATGATGAAGCAGTTATAAATACTATCACTCAATTGCAAGAAGAATTGTGTTCACAGGATGAGAGGGATCCATCCGAAAATGTTGAACAAGCAAGGGAGGTAGAATCTATTGAAAATGTTCTTACTGACAATCAAATTGGTTTTTCCTCTTAATGATTGTATTTTCATTCCTCGGCCATCATGGAAGAAGATGCGATGTTGGGTCAAGGTGAATGTCCTCGTTCTCCTAACTCTTGCTCTAATCAGTATTTAAATTTGGTTATTGAAGAAGACTTAGGTGATGAAAATGATCTTAAGCATTCTAACATTCAAATGAAATTGATTAGAGATGTAGATCTGCAATTGGAAGAAGAAACCTTAAACCCTCATCTACAAATCATACCTTATCCACAAGAAATATCAGATGGTTGTCGTGAAAGTTTTGAATTATCTATCATACATGAGACAAATTTAGATGATCATATTATGTTGAAGAATTTATCACCAAAACAGAGTGAAAGTTTTAAGGAAAGTAAAGAGGAATGTCTTGCGAATACCATTGTTAAATATCATAGCTCAAGATATTCTTTTCATGTGCTTATTTTTTATTCCTTTTACTCTTTATATCCTAATCTCTTCTTAGATTCTGGTGGATTTGATACTTTACCCATGGTATCTTACTTTTTTCCACCACAATCCAATCTTTTCGATATGCCAAAATTTGGTGAAACTAATTCCAAACATAACACTTATCAAGTCGGATTTGATGCTCTTTCACCTTCATCACTTGAATGGAAAAAGGACATGTTGCAAGATGATTTTACACGATTTATTTTTGAAAAGGAAAATGCACTCATCCTTATGGAGATCCAATATTCTACATTGCATATTCGTTCTTTGATTAGTTCAAATTTTAATGTTTATACTTCACATTTTTAAATGATCAATATCATCAAAGGAAGCATTCAAACCAATAATCTAACTGATGTCATGAATACTCTTATGATGTGTTCCCCATTGATATATCCATTTCATCAAATTCATAGTTTGCATCCTAATTTTTATGACAGGATATTAGATTGGCTTGAAGTTTTGTATATGAAAAATCTTCATAATAAAGATAAAGTTGTGCTTGCTTTGTTTTTACTTAAATATCTAGGAAGTAAGCATAACATGATTCTCTTAGATCCTTCACATGAAGAAATTGATGAACACTTGGAGAATTGTGAGGAGGATTGGGCACTTCGGCCTTGGTTGATGGTTATGTCAGGTCCCTATAATAATGACAAGTTTTCCAAACTTACTTACACTCTTCCATGCCATTATGACCCATATCATGACAAGATTGCAGAATGGTTGGAGGATTCGTACATCAAGAAGTTTCAAAATAATGGTAAGGTCATGTTTGTTTTGTTTTTAAATGAATGTATAGGAGGTAAGCATGACATATTTCTTTTTCATCTAGAAATACTACATTCTTTTATTCTGATTTTCAATTTTCTATGTCATGCAGGATTGAAGATGCTCTTGTGGTTGCATTGGAAATACGATTTTACTTAGCGTTTTGATCTATTTAGTAGTTAGAGTAGGTTTTCTTTTAGTTTTATTTCTCAATATTTATTTGTGTAATAATGTAGTTATGAACAATATCCAAACTGGATAGTGAAGAATGGAAAGAATGAAGCGAATCGGGAAGCCACCGCGACTAGGGTCCAAGCCCTAGCCATCTCTGCTCTGGTTCTTTGACTGTAGAAGTGCGGATTTGGCTGTAGCAGACGGTCATACAGCCGCGGATCGGTGTGAGCGCCTCCCCTGCGGTTATGCACATGTTTTGGAGCAGTGATCGCCCTGCCTCTGCGTTGTTTGCTGGTGGTCGGCGCCTCTGCGATTTGGTGGTCGGCGTCCTGCTACGATGAGCCCAAATCCGGATGCCGATATGGAAGAAGATCCCATGGAAGAATTCAAAGAGTTAATTCGCTCGGCAGGACCGAAATCCAAGCCCTCTCTCTCGTCTAATTTCGTTAAGAAGAGGGAAGAGATCCCTTCGCTGGAGCTATCTTCAGAGGAGCCTTGCAATCTTTCCCTTATTCTAGCAGAAAATGCCCTCATCGGGAAGTTTACGGGGTTATGGCCCAGCCCCAAAACAATGGAGGCATGGATGGATGATTGCTGGAAGTCCCTGATACAAGGAGAAGTCTCTTTGTGCGCAATAGGCAGGGGTTTCTTTGTCTTCAGCTTCTCAAGGGCAGCGGATCGTGATCTAGTCTTCAGATATGGACCCTATTTCATGGGGGCGAGAGGGTTGTTCTTAGCCCCCTAGACTCTTGACTTCAATCCTAGAGCCAAGATCATCACAGCCCCTGTTTGGGTTAGGCTTCCTCATCTTCCCTTGCATCTCTGGGGGAAAATCTCTCTGGAGGACATTGGCAATAAGCTAGGGTGTTTCCTGGACAGTGTGGAGCCGAAAGGGGATCAGTATACCTGCGTTCGAATTTCTGTGGAGGTTAACCTTGAGGAAGGTCTTCTGGAAGCCATTAAGCTCTCCCTGGGGGAATGGTGCCATATCGAAGAGCTGGATTATGAGAAAATCCCTTTTAAGTGCCTCCGATGCCATGTTTACGGTCATTTCGCAAAAAGCTGCCCCAAAGCCTCTGAGGTGCCGGGACCAGCCAAAGAAGATGACTTTCAGCTAGTATCTAACTGACGAAGGAAGCCAAGGAGAAAGGATCCACTAACCCAGGCTCAGAAGGCCACTCACCAAGCAGAGGCAACCCTAGAAAATAAAAACAGCTTTGATGCGTTGAAGGAAGACGAAGCCCAAGATCCAGAAACAACAACAGTTAAGGGAAATTATTCGGCAGACGAAAGCCTTCCGGATTCCACCCCCCTAGAGTCAGAAGTAGCGAGAGAAGTTCGGGCCATAGCCCCGGAGCCCATTGCCCCTGCAGGCTAGGTTGTTTCAGTCCCCTCTAGCGGCTCTGGGGAAGCTTCTGAATCTGAAGACATTCCAGTTCCGTCTCCACCACTTACTTGAGGGAAAAAGACCAACAAAGCGTGTAGAGAAAAGGAGGTGGCCTCCAACATTTTTTTAGGTTCTCAGAAACAGCTGGATCCCTTCCTTAAAGGGAAAATTTCATCCTCCGTGGTTTAATGCTTTGCTTCTGTCTTCTACTGTGCTCGCAGTTTGTGAGAATTTACTCATGTATGCATTTTTTGTCATTTTCTCGATTTAGCTCAAGAAGCAAACATGATTGGACTCCCAATACATTCACAAGAAGGTTGGCAGCACTGTAAGAGGTCACCAACCTTCTTCAGATTTGTAACTTTCTAATTCTAGCTTGCCAGAAAGCTGCTTAATATAGCCTAACCGTTTTCGTCAAAAAAAAAATAATGTAGTTATGAACACAAGTGGGTAAACCAAGAGAACCATAATATGAATGTTTTCAGGGAAGTCCACTTTAAATCTGTTTCTCTCTTCTTTTCGTTGAATATTTCTTTTCGAAAACATAGTATCATCATGAAAATTTTAAATGGAAAGTAAAGAGATAAGTAAATTTGAACTATCAATTCAACCCTAACCCAAGGTGCCACGAGGAGGACTGCACTCATCTTAATAAGGATTTTTCTATTTTTAATAATAATGCTTGGTCAAAGTAACATCTTATGCATCACTATCTTAAGAAAAGAACTTGCTCGCACATGATATTTTATATGATTTAGTTATTCCTTTATTTTACAATGAGATGATAGTGGATACAAAAACACAAGTTTATCTTTGGCCAAAATCATTTCCTAAAAAGTTTTATTTTGTTGTTTTGATTTTGAATCCCATTAATAAAATTTGATTTGGTTTGTTGTGTGTTTTTGTTTTCTTTGATTATTTTGAATGAGTTTTCTTCTTATCTTTTGTTTTGAATCAATATATTTTTGATCAAAGAATTATTGTCGAAGGAAGCATTTATTTTAAGACTTGTGTTTTTAAAGAAAATTGAAATAAGTTCAAAGAGGTCCTAATATTAAGATATAGCTCAGACAATTGATTTTTAAGTCATTTGTCACTTTCATTTTATCCTCAAGTTGTCTTTGTCAGAGTATTACACCAGAGATATGGTTTAAATATTTGAGAATTACGATAATCTTTAAAAAATTTACGCCATCCATATTATTAAGGAATAACTTTTAAGTGCTTCCCCATTCTCTAGATGATTTCTTAAAGAAAATCTAAAATCTCTAAACCATGATAAAACTTCCAATTTTGAAAGCAAATAAATTACATGGTCAACTATTCACATGTATTGCAATTAACCTCCAGTATCACCCCACTCTCTTTGTCATCAAAAAATCTATAATTGTATTATTATTTAAAAGTGACATAAGAGGTTGGAAGAACTTATGTGTGGGAAGTGTGTGTAAACCCGTCGGGGTACTAAATAGGCTCGTTGGCAGTGGGTAAATGCACACATGATACCAAGACAACTTCGTTGGGGTATTGAACAGGCCTGTTGGCAATGAAGCAATGTTGATTCGAGAGGTAGCAAGTATATATTTTTAAATTAACTTTTATGGAAGTATACATCATGTGGATACAACTATTGGATGGGATTAAAGCATTTGAGTGGGTTAAATGACATCCCTGTCGAGGTTATGGATGCCTGCTGGCAGTAGTGGCTCTGTCAACGGTATTGAAGTTATTTTATAAACATCTCAACTCTTTGATGAAGGCATTATTTCAAGTCATAATCTTCTGCAAAGAAAATTCTATTGTCTAGTTATAACATTGAGTTTATCCTAATACTATATGGTCTCAAAGTGAATTTATTTCAGGGAGCTTAAATCATTTTTCAAGTCTTATTTTTTTTTCTTCCTAAGATGAAATCTTACCATATCATAGATAATTGCTTCACCCAGTAAGTCACCATTTGTTGGGCCCCAACAACTCCCCCTAAATTTTTACAAAATTTAAAGGGCCCCCATTAGAATCTTGATAATTATAATGAGCTACAGAATCAACATTTTCAAATAGTTCCATACCTTGGCTTGATTTGAGATAAAATTAATACATTCACTATAGTATGAGACATTCATTACAATATTATATGTCAAAAGTTAGAAACGAGCATAAAAATCTCAATTTAAACAAAAATGTTAATTGTTATCAAATGTTTACTTTCGTTTAAATTATGATTATGTGTTCATTCTTTTGCTTATTAGCAAGTTTAACTATTTTGAATAATGTGTTCAATACTTCATCAGATAATATCTTGGTTCATTTCTCATTTTCATGAAATCATTTGGTGATATTAATTAATTAAATTTTCTTTTTCATTTTGCATCTCATTTCAAAATAATAATAGTCAAAGAATTATCTATCATTTGTTTGATTTTGTAAAAAACCAAAATCAATATTTTTTCTCCATTAACTTGAAGCTTCTAGATCATATTTGAAAGAAAATTATAAACAATGTTTGTGTATAAGTTATAGTTAGCTTAAATTCATTTTTTATTTTTCTAGATTTTGTTTTATTCACAATTTTTAGGTTACTAATTTAGGTTTCTTTTTGTTTCACAGGTTTCTATTATCAAATATTTGATATGGATCTGATCATGGCTTGATTTTATTATCAAAATACGTTCAATATGATTGATCCAAAAATAATTTTATGAGCAACAACAGATAAAATTTGGAAAGGCGTCAAGACCAGACAGATGATTTTGCAAAACTGATTGCAGCCAAACCGTGAAGAATTTGAAGAAACGGTTGAAAACCCAAAGTCCAAATGGACCCATTTACCTTTCATGTAGAGATTTTCCCAAACAAATGCACGATTTGAGAGATATTTGGGTCTCTTTACGAGGAAAATTTCAGGTGGCGGAAATTATTAGTGATGCCCAGACTGTTCATTCATTTTATAAATATATGAGAAAGATCATAGCCAAAGGATCCAAGAATTGGAGAGGAGGATTTTAATCCTTTCTCTTTTGTATATTATATCTTTTGTAAACTTTTTATTTCTTTTCAAATGGAGTAATGGATGGCTGGAATCTTTGGGAGAATGGACGAGTATTTTCAAAGAAGAATATGAAATTCCAGGTTTCTTAATGGCTTTTGTCCTGTGAGTAAAATGGTTTAATTTTCATTATAATATCTTCATATTCTTTGAATAATTGATTATGCATTGATTTAAATAGATTTAGTCTTTTTTATCAATACATGGTTAATTATTATCATTTATGTATTAATTTTTCCAATCTTTAAAGTCTATTATCCAAAAAAAATCTTCCAAGACTACAGAATGGGCAAGTGATTCCAAAAACTTAATAGAACAACATATATGAATTTTGGCTTTAGACTTTTGTTTATAATGTTGTTATCTATGGGTTTTTTTTAATCTTGTTACATGTGCAGGTCTGATATCTTTAGATTAAATGATCTGTGATGTGTATGAGGTTTATATTATAAATACCATCTATCATTTGTTTCTCAAAATACAAATGTTGTGATCATATCTTCAATTTAAATAATTGGATTTATCTTTCAGTTTTAAATTAAATGATAAAATGCATAGATTGCTTCTATTTTTATCTTGGTGTAATCATGTATAATTATGAGATCACAAGTTTATGTTTGTGTTTCATTTTCTGTCATTAAAACCTAAGATGCCAATACATGTTCTGAATTTATTTAGAACAGTCATAAGGTTCATTGCAGATTTCTCTCTTGGACATGGCAGTTGGATGTTCACCACTCATGCAGATGCTTGGATACACCTCACTAAATCACTGACAGGATATCTTCTTTGTATTTTTCGATCATTTACATATCATTGAAACTAGAATGTATGGTTCAGCTTTGACTATCCACATGTTCATGTTTCATTAACTTTTTTTGCAAAATTCTTTAAATTTATAAAAGAAAAAAAATAAATATTTTTATGTGCTTTCTTTATCTGTTTCCTAGAAGCAATCATTTTTCACATCGATTTTCATAAGTTTCGATTAAAACTTGCATCTTGTAAATCATGTAAATAAACGAGACTTGTATATTTTCTGCTTAAATACAACTACTACAGTTACATTTGAACATATATATATATATATATATATATATATATATATATATATATATATAGTGTTTAGTAATTAGTTAGTTATTTCTCTCTTTTATTTGTTTCTTTTAGGATTCTTAGATTGGCTAACGGAGCCATTAAACCCATCAGAATGAGTTACACCAAACGACTTGGGTTATTTAGACAACCCCAGACTGGACTCGCTCTTCCAGTTGACGGACGGTCAATTTCACCCGTCAACAAAGCTGTAAATAAATCTCTTAAGACCAAAAGGGGTAAACTAGAACCGACCAGACATCTATTCAAAACCATTTTAACGAGTGTGATAAAGACAAGGTCACTAGGCAATTTTTTCATTTTTAAGGAGTCTGAAAAAAAATATTAACTATGGACTTCGTCGGGAATTTTCTTCTAGACCATTTTAATGAGTGTGAAAGAATAAGGTCACTCGGAAATCTTTTCAATTTTAAGGAGTCTGAAAAGAGCTTTAACTATGGACTCTGTGGGGGTTCTTTTTTTGTAAATTTAGTCCATCGGGCCAGAAAAAGGGGTAAAATTATACCTGAGAATACTCTTCTAGAGAACCGAGGCCCCTAAATTATATCTTTGTTTGTGCAGTTGACCATCCATACCAAAAGAGGGGTAAACTACCATCGGACAAACGTGACTTCAAATTCGAGTTTAGTGAACATGAAAGGACACAAGATCGCTCGGCAATATTTTCATGTTTAGAGGGTCTGAAAAGGGATTAAAAGAAGACCCTTTATGTTTTGGGAGTCCCAAGGGTGAGGTCAAGACTGATAAGGAATCATGCAGATGAGGCTTCAAACTCGTAATCAGAAAAAACTAATAAGGACTCCCGAACCGATAGTCATTAGTGACAGCATGGACATCAAAATGCAACCAGGATCTACCTAGGGAATCCATGTTAGGGTAGGCTCTACCACTAAATTACGACACTTCTAAAGTAGCAATGATGGTTTCATGTCTCAATTCGGTGGGATCGATCCTATGGAAAAGCGAAAAAGACAAGAAGATGCATGAAGTAGAGGTGGAATCCTAACTTAAATGCAACGAGTTGAAAAAATGAATTTTTACCAAAGTACTAATCTAGGTGGATATCGGTGGCCACCCACCTTCTCTGACTGGCTCAAAATAGTTTTCTGACAATTTTGGCAATTTACTATTTTTAGCAGGTTTTAATTTTCGGGGCCATTTTGAGGGCCTAAATGAAGGTTTTTTTATATTGAGGTTATAAATGATATCTAAATGCATGATTGATCCCTCAAAATTAATCTTCTCGACAATACCTTTCCAACGAGCTATAATATGCCTAAAACAGAGATCGTATGCAAAAGTTACGATCCCCAGAAGTTGATGTACTAACTTACCCAAATGGGACCCACATGACTTTTGGCGCTTCATCTCCTAGGGTTAGGTTTTTGGATGTCTAGGGTTTTAGGAATTCTGCAACAACCAAAGTATGACAAATACATCCCTAACAAATAGTCTCCTGAAAACCAGTCCAAGACACAGGAAAAGAAGGGTCACGGGAAGACAAAGAAGGACAACGGAAAATGGTGTGATTTCCACAAAATCCCTTGGCACAACACCAATGAATGTCACTCAAAACAGTCATTAGTGGACGATATCAAAGACAAGGAGATGAACCCTGATTCAAAATCTGATTCTGAAAATACTAGTAAAGGACAAATCATTGACACAGACCCCACTGCTATTGTCGCAACCGCATCAATTCAACCAGAAGAACCAAAAGATCCTGAAGAGGGGGAGCATATTTTTCATTCACAGATGTGGGTGAAAAGGACCCCACTACATTTTATTGTTTATAGCAGAATCCAGAAGAATATCATCTCAACAGAGGTTGTCAAACAATTGGGATTGTCGACAACACCACACCCTCAGCCATACAACATCAAGTGGCTTCGCCAAGGACGAGATCTCCATGTCAACCAGCAATGTCGATTTTCATATGGTATCCAACCCTTCAAGGATGAGGTATTATGTGATGTTTCCCCACTGGATGTCTGTGATGTTCTCTTGGTCCAGCCATATATGTGGAAGCGCCATGTTGTTTATGAGTCTCAACCTCGTAGTGTCATTGTTACTTTGGGGGGTCATCTCTACAGAATACCAAAGGTAGTTCCGACTATTGTTCCACCTAAAAAGTGTTGCAAGGTAGTATCTCATACTACAAAATTTAGCTTCTTCATAATCTATTCAAAAAGAGAACAAAAGGACCCTGCAACCACTACAGCCTCTCCCCAAGCACCTTCTATCCAACAAAAGCAAGTCGACAAGGATGCATCAAAGTGAAAATATTCCTTTTGCACACCATCCTCTCATGTATCTCAACTAGTTGAATAGCCTCAGCTTCAATAGGTTCATGACAGACTTCCACAAACTAAGCAGCGCGACATCTCCAGCAATACAAGCAACTCACCAAGATGCAGATCCAGCAAATGCTTTTCCCTCTCCCCCGAGAAATCAATGCAATGGATACCATTGCCTCCTAAGGAGGGAGGATTGATCCAGGTGGATATCAGTGGCCACCCACCTTTTCCGACTAGCTCAAAATAGTTTTCTGGCAATTTTGGCAATTTACTATTTTTAGCAGGTTTCAACTTTCGGGGCCATTTTGAGGGCCTAAATGAAGGTTTTTTGAGATCGAGGTTCTCAATGATTGTCAAAGGAATTATTGAGCCCCCAAAATGAATCTCCTCGATGATACATTTCCAATGAGCTATCATACGCCTAAAACGGAGATCGTATGCAAAAGTTACGACCCCGGGAAGTTGATGTACTAACTTACCCAAACAGGGCCCACATGACTTTTGGCGCTTCATCTCCTAGGGTTAGGTTTTTGGATGTCTAGGGTTTTTGGCATTCCTGTTTATTGTAAAAAGGCCTTCAGAGCCTCACTGTAATCATCTTCTTGCAAATGCAAGTAGTCGTCACATCACTTCTCAGAGATAAGCTGCCACCATTCTAGCGAGTCTTTCACTCTATATTTTTACAGTCTCTGTACATTTCTTTCATTAATAGAAATCGTGTATTACTGTATATCTGTGTTTATGGTTGCATCTCTGATACATTTATGTTATATTATTGAATATATGTGATATCTTTGTGCATTTCTTTATTATATCTCTGATCTCATTTCATGTCAAAAAGAATCTAGATCAAGGACCTTCAAAACGACCCAAATCTCCAAAAAGGTTTCCAAATGCCCAAAGTAATACTTCTCGTGACAATTCAAAGAAAACTCGTGAACCATGCTAAATGAGTTTTAGTTTAAAAAAAATGACAAAAGAATCTAAAAAATGACAAAAAGAGGCCAAAAATTCTATAAATAGAAGCGGGCAACTCATTATCACCATTGTTAACTGAGAAATTGACTGTGGAGCCAAAAACACCCCTTCGTTAAGAGAGTTGATTTCGGGAGATTCAGTGGACAGAATGAGCTTCCGATTGGATCAAATAAGTAATTACTACCCCCTCTTGCAATTTAATTATTTCTTTATGAATTTAAATTCATTTTTTGGAGGAGCATCGACCTTTTAAAAGGTCGGCCCTAAGTCCACACAGGTTGTCTTATGACAGCCCGAGTGTACACATGGGAAGAGGAAAAAATGCACGCATGTACATGCTAGTGTCAACATTACAGCCCACATGGACCCTTCATTTAATGTAAAAAAATTAAAAAAACAAGAGTTAGCCCTCCTGAACTGAGTTTTTTGTAGGATGTATGTTCACTGGAGGGAAAGAGAGCATGAGGATATTAGTGCGTTGGTTTGGGAGGACCCTAATGTTGTTTCTACATTGATGCAATGTGGGTTGTTAAAAAAAATTCTATGTCCTTTTATGTGAGCACAACCTAGGCTATTGAATGCCTTGGTTGATTATCGACATCTCGACGCAGAGGCCTTTATGCTAAAGGGTCAGTCGTTGGTTCCAATGACAGAGGATATATACTTTCTGACTGGCCTCTCTAGGAGAGGGGAACCAGTCAATTTTCATACCTTTCCCTCCAGGCCTCACAACATATTGGATTTGATTGGACTCCATTGTGAGGCAGGTACAGACAGAATGAGCTTGCAAGTACCGATAAGCAAGATCTCATACTTATCACTACAAGTGATAGTGTTTCTCATCGGGCATATTACTAGGTCTGTGGCTTTGCATTAGGCTTCCCGTGCACAAATGAATTGTGTAGTTCAGTGCTTAAATGCACAATTTTTTTACTGGAGCACCACATTACTGGATTGTATGAAGAGACAGCTAACAGATTGTCGGTTGCAGAATCAAAGGAACTTCAGGTTTGGAACGATTATTTGCTCTTTTTTCTTTGAAAGAGTGCCTAGTTTCAGCCCTCGAGAGGTGGTATGAGGGAACCAGGCCTCTCTTCTCATGTTATACAGATGGGCAGTGTTGTTGCCGCAACAGGGGGGGAAGGACCATTGAGGCCTTTGATGACAACTTTTTTGCTTGGTTGTCGCAACAGATCCCAGTCATAGAGGATTACCCCTATGCTGGGATTGACTTCTCAAGAGATCCTAAGACAGTGGTACCTCCCGACGAGGAGCAAGGAGAGATGGGTTATCTTTCCTTTTTGTTGTTTTTATATATATCAAATTTTTTTTTTATACCGGAGCATTTGACAGATATTTTTCTATTATGTGCAGATGTGGGGCCAGTCTGACCAGCGGATTATGCGAGGAACAGGTGATGTCCTCGGCTAGAGGCCACACCCACCTCCGTAAGGGGGCTAGCAGTAGCAAGAGAGCTTCCAGCTGGTGAGGCTGAGAGAGTTTTGAGATGAGTAGAGTGAAATTTTACCTCGCTCACTTGCATAGTCCCCATGGCAGAGATTGAGGATCTACCACCATCTATGCAGCCTCATGTAGTGGGGGCGCCACAGACGTGGATTCGTATTTTTTTACGTTTGGAAAATGTCGTTGATCATTACAATAGGGCCCACAGGCTCCATCCTTAGTTATGATGGAATTTTCACGTTACGAGGGCACTACTTGTATATTTTTTTAGGGCATAATCCTTATGACTCGTTAATGGTCGTATTTTTTAGGCACTTGCACCCACCTATCTACTATGATTTTTTTGATATTATATATGGATTTTTATGTTTTTTTCTATGTTTTATGGAATACATCTAGTTTACAAATGTATTTTACATGTGTGTGTGTGTGTTTTTCTTTACATGTGTGCAATATGTCAATCTAATACATGATTAGCTAGGGCATCTGTAACTTGATTCAATCTCCTAGGAACATGGATATACATAATGTAATAAAATATTTGTTCTAAGAGACGTACCCTAAGGAACCGTCGGTGCAGAGTAGGATCATAAATGCAGTAAACTCCATTTAACTAAGACACAACCAACTGAGCATCTAAATATACCTGAAGGCAGGAAATACCATGTGACAAAGAGTCACATAGCAACTCTAGAACTGCATTGTATTTGGCAACATTGTTTGTGGTGTCACCTAAATAGATACCTCCTGAAGATAACAACTGGCCTTGAGGTGTGTAAATTACCCAAGTAGTAGAAGAAAGCCTCCAAGTGTGTCGGCTAGCATCGTCCACAAACCCAACGAACACCTCTGATTCACTTGACATCTACCATAGTGAAAAAGATGACATCAAAACAACATGTCCATAAAACCAAAAATGGGGTAAAACTAAAATGCAAATGTACAAGAACTATACATATGTTACAAAAATTTACCTAAGGTGACCTACCTATGAGTAATACTTCTTGAGGTAGAGCCCATTTCTAGGCTTTGACAACGCATTTCCCTCAAAATCTACCAAGCGATAAGCGCCTTTTTTCATAACCTCTTTTACAATGAAAGGTTCGACCCACATGGGTTTAAACTTGCCTGCCCCCAAGGGGTTCTTATCTTGGTCATAGACCAGGACAGGGTTGCCTTCCAAGAAAATCCGAGGATGAACGGACTGATCATACTGACACTTGACTTTTTGTTTGTGAGCCTCGTTAGCCAAGGTTGCATCCCGATGCTGCTCACTGAGTTGCTCGAGGTATAATAAACGCTCTTCAAGTGGTGAAGTGTCTGGCAATAATTGTACTTCCAAATTGAGAGACGGGATCTAGCACTCTATAGGCAAGACTGCTTCCAACCCGTAAACAAGCTGAAAAGGTGAGAAACTGGTTGCAGTTTTAACAGACATTTGGTAGGCCCATAATGCCAAGTATAACATCAAATGTCAATTTGACTTGGCCGAATTGATCGTTTGTTGTAGGATGGTCTTAAGAGATTTATATACAGCTTCCACCTGACCATTTTCTTCGGGGTAATAGGGTGATGAATTTTCTTTCTGCAACCTAAGTTTTGATGTTAACTCGATCATCATTTAGTTCTGAAAGTGACTGCCATGGTCAGTGACAATCTCTCTCAAGATTTTGATCCTTGCAATAATCTGGTTAAACAAAAAGAGAGTTGTAGTCTCTTCATCATCTTTAAATGTTGGCATAGCTTTGACCCACTTCGTGAAGTAGTCGATGGCTACAATGATATAACAGTACCCCCTTGCTGAAGGAGGGTTGAATGTAGTGTAATCAATCCCCCACTTGGTGAAGGGACCAACTCTGATGACAGGAAACATGGGAGTGGGATGTGCCCTCATCTTTTGAGAGAAGATATGACATGGGTGGCACTTCTTGACTGATGCGATACAATATTTGATTAGTGTAGACCAGAAGTAACCGACTCGTTAAATATTTTGGGTTGTTGCCAACCTAGACAAATGACCACCACATGCTCCAATATGGCAATCGTTAAGAAATATTTTCTCTTCTTCATGAGTGAGGCACCAACGAAGGATGCAATCTACACCTCAATGATAAAGAGTACCTTCGAGGATGAGATAGTTCTTGGCCTGATGACATATATAGTGATGCTCATCATGAGAAGCAGAGGTGGGGCACTTCAAAGTTGGAGATAGACAAGTATATATCCATACCAGGGGTCTGAAGATGCTATCAAAAACATGTCTCCTTGAATAGGTGATTCTTCGGGAATAACATCACTTGACTCAACCGAAATTTCTGAGATGAGTTCCGCAAAGACCAATGACTTTTTGGATTTCATCGAAATAAAATGTAAGCCAAATTCCTGGAGGAAAACTATCCATCTACTTATCTTTCCACTAATTACCCATTGTGTCAACACGTATTGAAATGGATTCACAATGGCAATCAAGGTGGTCTTGTGAAACAAAACATAATGATGGAACCGTTGGACAGCATGGACTGCTGCCAACGCAAGTTTTTCGATATGAGAATAATTGAGTTCTAGTCTAACCAGGCCTTGGCTCAGGTAATAAATCACATATTCTGAGAGAAAATCATCCTCCTAAACTAAGACCATGCCGATGGTTGACTCTGCTATAGCCAAGTATAATAAGAAATCTTTGTTATAATTGGGTGGCCGAAGCAGAGGGGTTGTTGTGAGGGCATGTTTTAACGCATCAAAGGAGCATTAAGTGGTATCGTCCCAATGAAAAGGAATGTATTTCTTCAGTAAGCACATAAATCCCTTTGTGATCTCAGCATAGTTTGCGATGAAACGCTGCAAAAAGTTCACTTTTCCCTGTAGACTTTGAAGTTGAAGGATTGTATGTGGGGGAGGAAACTGAACTATTGCCTCAACCTTCAGAGGATCGACCATGATCCATATTGTTGAAACTATGAAACCTAGCAGACGGCCCGATGTCATGCAAAAACTGCATTTGTTGGGATTCAAGCGAATCTAGAAGTAGCGACATCGCTCAAAGATAAGTCAAAGGTGCATGGGATGATCATTTCTCTTACAATATCATGATGCTAAATTGTCTAAGTAGGCCTCAACAATATGTTTGAGATCGTGGAAAGAAAAATACATGGCCCGCTGAAAGGTAGCTCCAGCAATTTTCAGACCAAAAGGCATCTTACGATACGCGAATGTACCCCATGGACAAATGAATGTTGTTTTGTAATGGTCTTCGGGTTTGATTTGTATCTGATTATATCCCAAAAAACTAGCCATGAAATAAAAGGCCTTGTAACCTGCGCATTCATCGACTATCTGGTCAATAAATGGTGTGGGGAAATTATCTTTTAGACAAGACTTATTCAAATCACGGAAATCTGTACATACGTAAATCGTTACCTGTTTTTTGTTAACCGACACGGGGTTTGACACCCATTGGGTCAAATGGACAGGGTAAATAAAACCTACCTTGAGCAGTTTCTCTACTTCAACCTTAATAAGTGTTGCTTTCTCAGGATTAACCGGATGAAGCTTCTGCCGAACCGGCTTAGCATCAGTATAAGTCATGATTTCATGTTTAACAGTTTTTGGATCAATGCTTGGCATTTCCTCATAAGTCTAAGAAAAAATGTCGTGGAATTTCTTAAATAAATCTATGTAGATTAAAATCTCTTCGTGGCAGCAGTCATCTCCAACGAAAACATTCTCCACGATGTTAGGGGTTCTGGATATGTTTATAGGTATAGTTTCGACGATGGTTGCCATATTACCCTCGTCATAAACATCTTGTGTAGACAAAGGATTGATAGGACAAGACCTATCTCTAGTCATAGTCGAGATGAATTCTATTGCTTCAATTCTGCTTAACTCTTGGAGGAAGTAAGATCTGTGATGGACATCGTCCCAGGGTTTGTTTGGACTAGTCATTGCTTCAATGATTGCTTCGTCTGAGGGAAATACTGAGTCTAAAGAATTTGTATCAGCGAGGGAACCTTGAGACCAAATAGGCTCTAGAATCATATCTAACTCTTGTGCGGGAGTTGGATCAGGTGTTATCACTGAAATTTCATCCGCAAATGGTTACAGGAATCCAACATCTTCAAACATCTATGAGTCCACCCATGGACCAAAAATTACCAAAAAAACATTTCAAAAGGGTCCAAAACTATACAACTAGTTATAAAATCAAGGTGCGCTATGACTACACAGGGCGCGCACGCACATGCACCATCCAGAAATGCAAGAAAAGTGCACATGCACATGATGCGTGACTGTGGTCACTAAAAGCCACACACACCTAAGAAACGGTGCATTTATGAGATTGGTCGGCCTCCCACCCACTTCTGGTTCAGCTTCCAAGTTGATTTGACATCCAAATCTCGGCTAGATCCAACTGGGTGGCTGGTCAAAGACCTAAAAGTGCCCTAAAAAACCCCTTTTCACATTAAAATATGGTTGCACAATACCTCAAAGTGGTTCTATAAAACAAGGCCATGGGTGCACTACATTTTCAAGGAATTCATTTGCAAGGTTATGTTGTTGCTTTTCTCTTGGGGAATCCCCTTTTCTCATCAAGAGCATACTAGCACCATTCCATTTGGGCAATCCATATTACCTTTTGAGTGGGTTAGCTTGGGATTCTTTCACCATTTCTTTCAAGTTTCAAAGTTGTAAGAAGAGCTCAATTGTAGGGGTCCAAAAGCCCTCCCTTGGAGGAAGAAGCGACCCAAAGTCTTCTTTCTTCTCGGTGTTTTCTTTTCACTAATACAATCCTTTCCATTGGTGACATAAGTCTTGTTTGTTTCTTGTTCTTATTTCCTTATGCTCAATATTTTAGTTGTTCTTTCCTTTCTTAATTTAATTCTTATTTTAATATTTTATGTTTATTTTTCTAACCCTTTCCTTTACTACTTTCTTGATTGGCTGACCCAACTAAGCTTGTAAGCACCTCTATTTTGCTCATTTAGGTGACAAAAGAGGTTCAACATCAGGGTCAACAGAATCTTGTTGGACTAAAGAGTATGCCACTTCTTCTATGGACAAGGGAATGGACATACCATGGTGCCCTGTCCCTTCCATCATGGTCGATGGGGAAGGAAGAATCCACAGATCATTAAAGTAAGTCATGTGAAACAATGAAACTTGGAAAATATCAACCTTATGGTGGTCAGATATGAACTTAACATCGCCTTGAGGAGGTGGGTAATCGAAAGTACCCATCAAAGATGGGCACAAACCAACCCCTATGTTGACGATGTCGGGTTGAGGGTTATCAATCATTGGGACTGCGGATGCCCCCAATGAAGGGTCAGGATGGGAGAAGGACAATTGATCAATGGTCACGATATGTCCCTCATGTGGAAACAACAAGACCCGAAAAACTATAGCGACTACTTCTTGCATAGAATAGGTCCAACTCCTCCCTAACAAAAGATTATAGTCGAGAGATGCGTTGACCACTTCAACCTTGACACACATGATTTTCCCTCCTAACTTCACGAGAAAAGAGGGGATAATGCCATGTGGTCAGAACGAATGACCGTGGAAAGTGGTAAGAAGATTAGGTGACGGATAAAAAATGGGCTAGCCAATGGCCTTCCAACACGCCAAAGACATTACGCATGTTGAGGTGCCCTCATCAACCACCATGCAAAAAATGTTCCGAGTAAAATATTTCATGGTGTAAGCCACGACTATCTGGAACGCTACGTGGTAAGGGAGAAAAGGTTTTAAGTCAGTCGTATCAAGCATGATCATACCCAGATTACAAGTCTTGGTGGAACCTAAAGAGGCTAACAGATCCTTTCTCTGGGAAGGGCAGCTTTGGAGGACTTCCAAAGTAGACATCGCACAAGGGGTTTGAGACAAATCCTCCACCACAAAGTAGTTCTGGGCAGCCCTTGCATTTGGGTTGTGAGAAGATTTTTTAAACGCACCTTTTGGGATGTGTGTCATGGTTTCACCCAATGTCTTATCGATCTAGAGAGGAAGAGATGGGGTTTCAGCTTCTTTATCTTCTTAGAGTTTCTTGGCTTGTTGTAATCATGCGCTCTAGTCAATATATAGGCATAACCTTTCATCATATACAAATTCGCGGATGCAGGATTGTTTGAAGATAGAGGGGGTCCTTGGCTACCCCCTTCCGCGCTTTTAGAGGCTTGAGTTAGATTTTGGCCATGTTGAAATGGTTTTGTTAACACAGCAGGTTGTTGTTGTGACAATATATTTTGGGCCCCTGCAAGCCGAGGGCATTGGTGAGTAGGGTGGTCTTTCATGCACAGATTACACGGATACCTCGACTTCCTTTTTTCAGTGTTTCCCTCTCCAGCATTATTAGTGGGTTTCTTATCCCCCTTACCCTTCTTACGTTGTTTCTTCTTTCCATCATGTTGTTGGGTGGCCTTCAGATTTTTCAATTGCACACTGTGTACATCTGACGTTTGGGTAGGGGGAGCAGTCGGGACAGTAGTCTACCTGGCTATTGTATTCTAGATAGACAATTGTTGCAATTGTTTTGTCATTTGTTCAGCGGGCTTTGTTTGTGTTGAACCAACAATACCATCGGCATGTGTTCTATCTCTCTATCTAGTTTTATCAAGTATTGATCATGGCGCATCTGGAAAGATCTCATACAGTAGACCAGACTGATAATAGATTAGCTCAAGCTATTGAGCTCTCATGATTGCATCTTCTTCGAAAAACACTTCGGATGTTGTGATGTCTTTGGATAACTATGGGACCAAAGACTTAAGGAAACACTCAAGAAGGAATTTTGGTGGGACTGGCACCTTAATCAAACTCTTCTGGCGTCTCCACTCTCAGATGTGATCAGAGATATGGTCTGATTTTGTCTTTTCAAAATTGGCCAGCAATTCTATGCCAGCATCGTATCTCACAGGTAATTGGAAATGGTTTAGGAAATCCATTGCCAATTCATCAAAGGAAGAGTATATTGAGAGGTCGAGCTCAATGTACCATTTCGTAGCACTCCCAATGAGAGTATGTTGAAACAATCTCAACTATACGAAGTCGTCTTTCAATGAATTAGATGAGCACCAAGGTGAAAATTAGTCACATGATCTCCTCGATCTTTGTTAGTCTTGGCTTCGAACTTTGGTATGTCTAAAGGCAACTTCGTCGGCATAGGGGGCCAATGCGGATCGTGAAAAATAGGGTCATTCAAAAACATTGTTAAGTCTGGCAAATGCAAGGTTGCCAGGAAAGGTAGTTTGGGTTGTTGGTGATAACCATGGAAAAAGGGTCCTAGAGATTGACTGGCACTAGGTTGCCAGGAAAGGTTGGGTTGTTGGCCTGGGTCTTGGTAAAAACCATGGCCATGACTAGTGTATGTATTTTGAATTTGAGGAGACATCATCGGTTGATTCCCGAAATAGGACGTAGATGGTTGGGCGTGCATTACATTCAAAAGACTTTGGAAAGGGTTGCCCCATGTTGATCCTATGGGCATAGGTACTGCACCTTGCCCGAGGTTCCATTGGTTGTGAAAAGAGTTTCCCCCGATCGACATTCCTAATGAGGGAATTGATCCCTACCAAGAATTCCAAGGTCTTGGGTTTTCCCCCTATGCAGGAATAGTACCCTACATAGGATTAGGTTGTCTGTAATCGGGGTTGCCCCCAGTCGGGAAAGCAGCTGACGAGAAAGCGTTGTTACCAAACGCACCAAACAAAGAAAATGGTGTCAAACCTATTGTCATGTTATGAGAAGGTGGTCCTTGACTCCCTGCTCCAAATGAACTATGGTGTGTGTTTGTCCTGGCGAATTTCTGGTGGGCACCACCGAGCGAAGGGGACGAAGGAGGTATATGACCTCCCCCATAAGGGAAAGTGTTAAAAAGAGATAAAATGCCTC
The DNA here is from genome assembly GCA_009831015.1 of Picea engelmannii. Lineage (NCBI taxonomy): Eukaryota > Viridiplantae > Streptophyta > Pinopsida > Pinales > Pinaceae > Picea > Picea engelmannii. Next base: position 116,606 of record ML819783.1, on the reverse strand, counting down.
CCATGGGTCCTTGCAGAGGAGTGTTAGAGCTCCCTACCTCCAAACCTAAAGTCTGTAAAGTGGAGTAGGAGAGTACAAGGCTTGTACCTGAGCTAGGCATCCCATATGAGAACGGAGGGCATGTCACACTCTATGTGAAAGGAGAAATGGTCACCACCAAAGATGGCATCGGACCACTACTCAAGGTAGAGGCAGTCAAGACCATGGTGTCTAGGACTGGTGGTGATGGGTTAGGAGGTGGAACACCCCCTATGGTGGCAGTCCTAGTGGGAATAGGAGAATTCCTGAAAGAAGTGGCATCGTTTGTTTCCATTGCTGCGTGTGACACTATCTGGCGCTCGTAAGGATAAATATGTATGATGATGGGTGTCAAAATATTAGTGGTTGGAGTTTCAAATGGACCAAGATATTCCGCTGCAAGGTATGAAATGGTTGTTTTCTCCAGATGTTGGTCGGGCATAGTTTCCTATGACCTGGTTGCTTCAAAAGACCCTTGTTGGTCTAGCTTTCACCTTAGAGGTGGTGGGGGTGGCTCCAGTGTAACCGGTGGCAGGCCCAGAATCCTTCGTGACTGGCGGAGCTCATGATCCTCCACTATGTAAGAATATCAAAGACACACTAGGGATTTCTATTCATTCAAAAACAACACACACTAGAAAAAGTCCCTACAAGATAACACAAGAAAACACTAAACTAGTTGGAAGAACAGTGACAACAACCAACACTAGAGAAACTTACCGGTGCAAGTGAAACTTGAAAATGAAAGCACCCTCTGGGTATACTTTGCAAAGTGTGGCCTGATTTCTGTCCTAGGTACCGCGGTATACCCCCGCAGTCACCTCTGTATGTCTCTAAAAAATATAGGCAACTAGGTTGCCAGCACCTGAATAGTCACCAGGCGGGTACAGTCAACATTTGTGTAGACCACAATGAGCAGGGTATCAAGCCCAAAAATTGTCAAGGGTATCAAAATCAAGTGGTCTAGAAGACAACTGATGACCTTGAATGGATTCGAGACCCACGAAGCTCTGTGGAAAATGAAATTGATAGAATCCCAAGACAATCCCTCTATATGTGTTATCCACTACAATTGGTCTGGCTTTGTAGGGGTTATCTCCGCTACCTTTCCGCATGAGACCTTGTGTTTATCCCCTGTGTTAGAGGGGGGTCCCAAATAAATTTCATGATACTAGACTTTTAACACTCCCTAGCACAGACTCTTATGTATGTTTTGCAGCCTTGAAGAGTTTCCTCTCCAACCTAAATCAAGGCCCTAGCCTAGACTAGTTGATGGACCCTACAAACATAAAGTCTAGTTGATTTTAATTAATCATTGATTTTTTATGGCTTGTCTTAAGTCAAAGGTTATGAAAGTGAAACTAGTGATGTTTTGAGAGACGAAAGAAAAGATAAACAGAAAGATGGAAACAAAATAACTTCTTCTTGACACAATTCTTAATCAACTTTTCAAACTAAAAAAATTTCTCTAAGATATTTGAACAACAAACTCAAAATAGTATTTTTCTTGACTACAAGCTACTTATTGTCCTAAGTAAATAGCCAAGAACTTATGAAAGAAAAACTTTTCCTGGTTATTTATGAAAACCAACAACTACTTAACCAAATCAAGAAATAAATTTTTATTTATTTATTTATTTAATGCTCGTAAAGAAAAAAGGAAAAATGACGAAAAGTAAAGACCAAGAAAACTTCTGGCCTAAGCACAGATCGCAAAGAGTTACTAACAATAATACACTAGATAATGAAAGCAAACTCTCACACTTGTCTAAAAACCCTATGAAAGAAAACTTTTGAGGAAAACTTTTTAATGAAAAAGAAAGTTATTGTTGTGATCAGACCTAAGTTGTCAACTGCTATGACAGAGACCAAGAACCCTAAGAGGTATAACTCTTGACAAGTAAAAGGATGGCTGCCTCTCCTTAAAAAATAATTTTCTCAACAGGCACGTTGCTGACATTTCAACAGCCAGCGTGTGCACGTGCATTGTGTAAGGTTAGAGTGCGTATACATGCATGCAGGCCTTATATAGGCCGCATGTACCTATGAAACTCTTCCAAAATGAAAAAAAAAAAAAATCAAACATTGGCAGAGACAACTGGTATTGAGAACCAGAATCTCTTGAAGACTTAGAAACTTACTATGATAGAAAAAAGAAAACAATTCAAGGAAAATTTCATAGAACAAAACCAGTATGAGGTGAAACCTAAGCTACAAACTACAAAAAATAGAGACTAGAATGAGTTCCAGAAAACCCCTGAGAAGAATCACTTCTGACAGGGGAGAGGATGATTGCCTCTCTAAAAGAAATTTTTTTAAATCATACACGTGACTAACACTTCATCTGCTAGCGTGTGCACACGGGTTGTGTGAAGGTAGGGTGAGGGTACACGCATGTAGGCCTTGTGAAGGCCATGTGTACCTCTGTGACTCCCGTAAAAGAAAATGCGGCCAAGAAAAGAAAGAAGGAATAAATGGTATGGAAGATCAGGATCCCTACTAGCTCATATTTTTGAAAAAACTCTAAAAACAAGTAATGAAACAAATTTTTAAAAATACCCAAAAAGGACTCCCAGAAAACCCTAGAGATTCCCACCCACAACAACAGTTTTAGTTGAAGTATCATCCATAGTACCAGTTGCAGTCACCCTTGAAGTTTTTAAGAGTTGGTAATTATTATTGTTGTTACCAGATGGTGCCACTACCTGCAAATGTTATCTGAGGTATGTACCCAAATATGTTTATATTGTTAAGATTTAAAGGGTATTTTCATGAGAAGGGATCTCTTTCCATAGATATAGAAGGATCTCAAAATCCAACACATTCAGAGGAATAATTGTTACACAAAATTGGCGACCATAGTTTTGGCTAGTTTCAAGCTTATTAAAAAATGAAACCAGCCTTGAGCATGGTTTTCTGATTTCAATCTCATTAAAAAATGAAACCAGTTATGAGGATATTTTTCTGTCTCTATGGCAGCCTCGTTAACAAATGAAACAGAGGTTACGAGCATAGTTCTTCTCATGTGTCAAGATCGTTAAAAAATGAAACAACTTCCCCCTCTCCATTTGGGTCAAGTCCTACATATAGTATTTGAAGCTTCATCTCATCTGATTGTTCCATTGGATGAAACAAAGCTTGGGGGGCATTTCTTCTAGCCTCTATAATTCGTGTTGAAGTTAAGTTGCTAGCTTCTTAAGTTGGGGGCTAAGTACCAACTGTCCCTGAATAATGCGTTGGGAAGTTCAAGCATAGTTTTCTATGG
>ML819783.1:58387-113273 GCA_009831015.1 Picea engelmannii | reverse complement strand
AAGCATGGGTCCTCCAACCATTCTTCTAGGATAACTCAATCCGCAAAGCGTCTTCCCGTGAGGGCTTTCACCATAAGGGGACCACTTTGGAGTTCATCCATTTGTTTACCTTTGCATCGATTGGTTTCCACTTGGTCATATAACATTCTCATCAAGGGAATCATATCAATAAATTACTTGACATCAACCAATGACATCAATCAAACCAAACCATTTACATCAATGACATATGATCCAACAATCTCCCAAGTAATCAAAGCATTGGCATCAATGACAAACCATTGGCATCAATGACAACATGATCCAACACTTTCCTTTCTTAATTTAATTCTTAGTTTAATCTTTTATGTTTATTTTTCTAACCCTTTCCTTTACTACTGTCTTGATTTGCTGACCCAACTAAGCTTGTAAGCACCTCTATTTTGCTCATTTAGGTGACAAAAGAGGTTCAACATCAGGGTCAGCAGAATCTTGTTGGACTAAAGAGTACGCCACTTCTTCCATGGACAAGGGAATGGACATACCATGGTGCCCTATCCCTTCCATCGTGGTCGATGGGGAAGGAAGAATCCACAGATCGTTAAAGTAAGTCATGTGAAACAATGAAACTTGGAAAATCTCAACCTTATGGTGGTCAGATATGAACTTAACATCGCCTTGAGGAGGTGGGTAATCGAAAGTACCCATCAAAGATGGGTACAAACCAACCCCTATGTTGACGATGTCAGGTTGAGGGTTATCAATCATTGGGACTGCGGATGCCCCCAATGAAGGGTCAGGATGGGAGAAGGACAATTGATCAATGGTCACGATATGTCCCTCATGTGGAAACAACAAGACCCGAAAAACTGTAGTGACTACTGCTTGCATAGAATAGGTCCAACTCCTCCCTAACAAAATATTGTAGTCGAGATATGCGTTGACCACTTCAACCTTGACACACATGATTTTCCCTCCTAACTTCACGAGAAAAGAGGGGATAATGCCATGTGGTCAGAACGAATGACCATGGAAAGTGGTAAGAAGAGTAGGTGACGGAGACAAAACGGGCTAGCCAATGGCCTTCCAACACGCCAAAGAAATTACGCATGTTGAGGTGCCCTCATCAACCACCATGCGAAAAATTTTCCGAGTAAAATATTTTGTGGTGTCAGCCACGACTATCTGGAACGCTACGTGGTAAGGGAGACAAGGTTTTAAGTCAGTCGTATCAAGCATGATCATACCCAGATTACAAGTCTCGATGGAACCTAAAGAGGCTAACAGAGCCTTTCTCTGGGAAGGGCAGCTTTGGAGGACTTCCAAAGTAGACATCGCACAAGGGGTTTGAGACAAATCCTCCACCACAAAGTAGTTCTGGGCGGCCCTTGCATTTGGGTTGTGAGAATATTTTTTAAACACACCTTTTGGGATGCGTGTCATGGTTTCACCCAATGTCTTCTCAATCTAGAGAGGAAGAGATGGGGTTTCAACTTCTTTATCTTCTTAGAGGTTCTTGGCTTGTTGTAATCATGCGCTCTAGTCGATATATAGGCATCACCTTTCATCATATACACATTCATGGATGCAGGATTGTTTGAATATAGAGGGGGTCCTTGGCAAACTTCTTCCGTGCTTTTAGAGGCTTGAGTGAGATTTTGGCCATGTTGAAATGGTTTTGTTAACACATCAGGTTGTTGCTGTGACAATAACTTTTGGGCCCCTGCAAGCCAAGGGCATTGGTGAGTCGGGTGGTCTTTCGTGCACAGATTACACGGATACCTCGACTTCCTTTTTTCGGTGTTGCCCTTGCCAACATTATTAGTGGGTTTCCTGTCCCCCTTACCCTTCTTACGTTGTTTCTTCTTTCCATCATGTTGTTGGGTGGCCTTAGGATTTTTCGATTTCACACTGTGTACATCTAACGTTTGGGTAGGGGGAGCAGTCGGGACAGTAGTCTACCTGGCTGTTGTATTCTAGATAGACAATTGTTGCAATTGTTTTGTCATTTGTTCAGCGGGCTTTGTTTGTGTTGAACCAACAATACCATTGGCATGTGTTCTAGCTCTCTATCTAGTTTTATCAAGTATTGATCATGGCGCATCTGGAAAGATCTCATACAGTAGACCAGACTGAGAATAGATTAGCTCAAGCTATTGAGCTCTCATGATTGCATCTTCTTCGGAAAACACTTTGGATGTTATGATGTCTTTGGATAACTGTGGGACCAAAGACTTAAGAAAACACTCAAGAAGGAATGTTGGTGGGACTGGCACCTTAATCAAACTCTTCCGACGTCTCCACTCTCAGATGTGATCAGAGATATGGTCTGATTTTGTCTTTTCAAAATTGGCTAGCAATTCTATGCCAGCATCGTATCTCACAGGTAAATGGAAATGGTTTAGAAAATTCATTGCCAATTCACCGAAGGAAGAGTATATTGAGAGGTCTAGCTCAATGTACCATTTCGTAGCACTACCAATGAGAGTATGTTGAAACAATCGCAACTATACGGAGTCGGCTTTCAATGAATTAGATGAGAACCAAGGTGAAAATTAGTCACATGATCTCCTCGATCTTTGTTAGGATTGGCTTCGAACTTTGGTATGTCTGAAGGCAACTTCGTCGGCATAGGGGGCCAATGCGGATCGTGAAAAATAGGGTCATTCAACAACCTTGTTAAGTCTGGCAAATGCAAGGTTGTCAGGAAAGGTAGTTTGGGTTGTTGGTGATAACCATGGAAAAAGGGTCCTAGAGATTGACTGGCACTAGGTTTCCAGGAAAGGTTGGGTTGTTGGCCTGGGTTCTGGTAAAAACCATGGCCATGACCAGTGTATGTATTTTGAATTTGAGGAGACATCATCGGTTGATTCCTGAAATAGGACGTAGATGGTTGGGCATGCATTACATTCAAAAGACTTTGGGAAGGGTTGACCCATGTCGATCCTATGGGCATAGGTATTACACCTTGCCCGAGGTTCCATTGGTTGTGAAAAGAGGTTCCCCCAATCGACATTCCTAACGAGGGAAATGATCCCTACCAAGAATTCCAAGGTCTTGGGTTTTCCCCCTACGCAGGCATAGTACCCTACATAGCATTAGGTTGTCTGTAACCGAGGTTGCCCCCAGTCAGGAAAGCAGCTGACGAGAAAGCGTTGTTACCAAACGCACCAAACAAAGAAAATGGTGTTGAACCTACTGGCATGTTATGAGAAGGTGGTCCTTGACTCCCTGCTCCAAATGAACTATGGTGTGTGTTTGTCCTGGCGGATTTCTGGTGGGCACCACCGAGCGAAGGGGACGAAGGAGGTATATGACCTCCCCCATAAGGGAAAGTGTTAAAGCGAGATAAAATGCCTCCCATGGGTCCTTGCAGAGGAGTGTTAGAGCTCCCTACCTCCAAACCTAAATTCTGTAAAGTGGAGTAGGAGAGTACAAGGCTTGTACCTGAGCTAGGCATCCCATATGATAACGGAGGGCATGTCACACTCTATGTGAAAGGAGAAATGGTCGCCACCAAAGATGGCATCGGACCACTACTCAAGGTAGAGGAAGTCAAGACCATGGTGTCTAGGACTGGTGGCGATGGGTTAGGAGGTGGAACACCCCCTGTGGTGGCATTCCTAGTGGGAATAGGAGAATTCCCGGAAGAAGTGGCATCGTTTGTTTCCATTGCTGCGTGTGACACTATCTGGCATTCGTAAGGATAAATATGTATGATGATGGGTGTCGAAATATCAATGGTTGGAGTTTCAAATGGACCAAGAGATTCTGCTACAAGGTCTGAAATGGTTGTTTTCTCCGGATGTTGGTCGGGCATAGTTTCCTATGACCCGGTTGCTTCAAAAGACCCTTGTTGGTCTAGCTTTCACCTTAGAGGTGGTGGGGGTGCCTCCAGTGTAACTGGTGGTAGGCCCAGAATCCTTCGTGACTGGCGGAGCTCATGATCCTCCACTATGTAAGAATATCAAAGACACACTAGGGATTTCTATTCGTTCAAAAACAACACACACTAGAAAAAGTCCCTACAAGATAACACAAGAAAATACTAAACTAGTTGGAAGAACAGTGACAAAAACCAACACTAGAGCAACTTACCGGTGCAAGTGAAACTTGAAAATGAAAGCACCCTCTGGGTATACTTTGCAAAGTGTGGCCCGATGTCTGTCCTAGGTACCGCGGTATACCCCCGCAGTCACCTGTGTATGTCTCTAAAAAATATAGGCAACTAGGTTGCCAGCACCTGAATAGTCACCAGGCGGGTACAGTCGACATTTGTGTAGACCATAATGAGCAGGGTATCAAGCCCAAAAATTGTCAAGGGTATCGAAATCAAGTGGTCTAGAAGAAAACTGATGACCTTGAATGGATTCGAGACCCACGAAGCTCTGTGGCAAATGCAATTGACAGAATCCCAAGACAATCCCTCTATATGTGTTCTCCACTATAATTGGTTTGGCTTTGTAGGGGTTATCTCTGCTACCTTTCTGCATGAGACCTTGTGTTTATCCCCTATGTTAGAGGGGGGTCCCAAATAAATTTCATGATACTAGACTTTTAACACTCCCTAGCACAGACTCTTATGTATGTTTTGCATCCTTGAAGAGTTTCCTCTCCAACCTAAATCAAGGCCCTAGCCTAGACTAGTTGATGGACCCTACAAACATAAAGTCTAGTTGATTTTAATTAATCGTTGATTTTTTATGGCTTGTCTTAAGTCAAAGGTTATGAAAGTGAAACTAGTGATCTTTTGAGAGACGAAAGAAAGATAAACAGAAAGATGGAAACAAAATAACTTCTTCTTGACACAATTCTTAATCAACTTTTCAAACTAAAAAAATTTCTCTAAGATCTTTGAACAACAAACTCAAAATAGTATTTTTATCGACTACAAGCTACTTATTGTCCTAAGTAAATAGCCAAGAACTTATGAAAGAAAACCTTTTCCTGGTTATTTATGCAAACCAACAACTACTTAACCAAATCAAGAAATAATTTTTTATTTATTTATTTATTTAATGCTCGTAAAGAAAAAAGGAAAAATGACGAAAAGTAAAGACCAAGAAAACTTCTGGCCTAAGCGCAGATCGCAAAGAGTTACTAACAATAATACACTAGCTAATGAAAGCAAACTCTCACACTTGTCTAAAAACCCTATGAAAGAAAACTTTTGAGGAAAACTTTTTAATGAAAAAGAAAGTTATTGTTGTGATCAGACCTAAGTTGTCGACTGCTATGACAGAGACCAAGAACCCTAAGAGGTATAACTCTTGACAAGTAAAAGGATGACTGCCTCTCCTTAAACAAGAATTTTCTCAACAGGAACGTTGCTAACATTTCAACAGCCAGCGTGTGCACGTGCATTGTGTAAGGTTAGAGTGCATATACATGCATGCAGGCCTTATACAGGCCGCATGTACCTATGAAACTCTTCCAAAATGAAAAAAAATAAAAAAAAATCAAACACTGGCAGAGACAACTTTTATTGAGAACCAGAATCTCTTGAAGACTCAGAAACTTACTATGATAGAAAAAAGAAAACAATTCAAGGAAAATTTCATAGAACAAAACCAGTATGAGGTGAAAGCTAAGCTACAAACTACAAAAAATAGAGACTAGAATGAGTTCCAGAAAACCCCTGAGAAGGATCACTTCTGACAGGGGAGAGGATGATTGCCTCTCTAAAAGAAATTTTTTTAAATCATACACGCGACTAACACTTCATCAGCTAGTGTGTGCACGCGGGTTGTGTGAAGGTAGGGTGAGGGTACACACATGTAGGCCTTGTGAAGGCCACGTGTACCTCTGTGACTCCCGTAAAAGAAAATGCAGCCAAGCAAAGAAAGAAGGAATAAATGGTATGGAAGATTAGGATCCCTACTAGCTCAGACTTTTGAAAAAACTCTAAAAACAAGTAATGAAACAAATTTTTAAAAATACCCAAAAAGGACTCCCAGAAAACCCTAGAGATTCCCACCCACAACAACAGTTTTAGTTGAAGTATCATCCATAGTACCAGTTGCAGTCACCCTTGAAGTTTTTAAGAGTTGGTAATTATTATTGTTGTTACCAGATGGTGCCACTACCTGCAAATGTTATCTGAGGTATGTACCCAAATATGTTTAGATTGTTAAGCTTTAAAGGGTATTTTCATGAGAAGGGATCTCTTTCCATAGATATAGAAGGATCTCAAAATCCAACACATTCAGAGGAATAATTGTTACACAAAATTGGCGACCAAAATTGGCAACCATAGTTTTGGCTAGTTTCAAGCTTATTAAAAAATGAAACCAGCCTTGAGCATGGTTTTCTGATTTCAAGCTCATTAAAAAATGAAACCAGTTATGAGGATATTTTTCTGTCTCTATGGAAACCTCGTTAACAAATGAAACAGAGGTTACGAGCATAGTTCTTCTCATGTGTCAAGCTCGTTAAAAAATGAAACAACTTCCCCCTCTCCATTTGGGTCAAGTCCTACATATAGTATTTGAAGCTTCATCTCATCTGATTGTTCCATTGGATGAAACAAAGCTTGGGGGAATTTCTTCTAGCCTCTAGAATTCGTGTTGAAGTTAAGTTGCTAGCTTCTTAAGTTGGGGGCTAAGTACCAACCGTCCCTGAATAATGCGTTGGGAAGTTCAAGCATAGTTTTGTATGGTTCAATCTTGTGTAAAAATGAAACCACCTACCTCAAGCATAGTTTCCTCTGGTTCAAGCTTGTGTAAAAATGAAACCAGGTCCAAGCATAGTTTTGTTTAGTTTTTAAGCTTGTGTAAAAATAAAATCTATCACAAGCATTGTTTTGTTTTGTTTTAAGCTTGCGTAAAAAAGAAAACAATCCCGAGCTTAGTATTTGTTCTTTCTCGTGCTCATAAATCAATGAGAATGTAACCGAGTATACTTTTATCACTTTTTTAGACTCGTAAAGGTTATACGAAAAAGGAACCCATTGGAGTTCCCTTTAAGCTATTTTTAGACTCTCTAAACATGAAAAGATTGTCGAGCGACCTTGTTCTTTTCACTCTCATAAAAGTATTTGAAGAAAATGTTTGATGGGTGGTAGGTTATCACTTTTTTAGTCTCGTCGGACTAATTTACGAAAAAGGAACTGAGAGAGTTCTCTTTAAGTTTTTTTCAGAATCTCTAAACATGAAAAACCCAGGAGTTTTCTCTCTTTGGACTCATCAAACAAACATCAAAAGGCCCATATGGGACTGGAGTTTTCTTTAAGTTTTTTTAGACTCTCTAAACATGAAAAACCCCTGATTTTTCTTTCTTTGGACTCATAAAACAAACATTGAAAGGCCTATATGGGACCGAACCACTCCTTTCTAGGGTTCATTAAACATACTCCGAGGGACTCATCTGAAGGATGAGCTTACATATACAAGCATATGTTATCCTCCTCAAGCTTGTGTAAAAATAAAGAGGTACTCGCCAGAAATGGTGAGGGGGAATTGGGAAAGAAATGTATCTAAACATGTATTCTATGGAAGAGTCACTTTCGAACATGACACACTTTCACTCACTTTGTGTCTAGGTTGGAAAATCCACTTGTCTCTTAATCATACTCCTCTATAAGATTACAAATTGGTCTGTGATCCTTGTTGTTGAGTCAGTGTTTCTAGGATAGTTGTTGTGTCGTCAATATGTTCAAAGAGAATTTCAACCCAGAAAGCCCTCTATTGTGTCAGCCATTTCTGCAGTCCTTAATCCTTCTATTGCGTCGGTCATCCCTGAGTCAGTCCTAAATCACTTGTTACTCTGATCTACTTCAAATCTTGTTACTTGTTTCATGTCATTGATGGGGGATACATTAAGGCCCTCCTGTGACGAGTCTTTTCCTGTCGACTTCAACTCGTTATCCAGGAATTAGACTTAGAAACTAATTGGTATCTTGGAACTTGCATGCCTCAATGGTAGGTTTCCTTGCTTTCGACAGTGGGTTTCCATTATCGACCCCTGATCGATAGATTCCGCCGAGTGTTCAACTTCATCTCATTAATTTACATTCGTTCGATTGTACTAGAGTACCTTGAGGATCATTGACATTAATGATGATTTCCCTCACACTTGTTAATGGTATTCACTAATGACTGGTAATCAAGTGGTTTCTACCATGTTCGACTTCAGCACATGTATTCACATGGTTAGATTCATACTATAGAGTGGTGGGGATGAAGACCCTGGATCTTTTCTGACAGATTCAGGTTGTGTTGGAGTATATTCAGTTTGTACTGTTTCATATATCCACATTGTATGTCTCATGGCTATGTTCAAATTTGAGTCATTAACACATAGATCCACAGTGTAATTTCGGTGGCTATCTTCATATTTGAGTCATAATGGCATGGATCCACGGTTTATGTTTGGTGGCCATGACCTGTATTACCTGACATGGATCTTTTCATGTCGGAATTTATGCTTTGATTCATTTGTATTCTGAGAATGGGAATTCCTACCTTAGTGATGATATATTATTGTACTGCATTTCCTTGTTTGTTGGCAGGTTTTTGACCGACATGTTCCTTTCTCCCTACACACACTCGACAAAGTATTTCAGCTATCACTATGTTCTAACTTCATACTTTGGGGGTCTCTCTGTTACAAATTATATTCGTCATCCCTATGACCGTTAATGATTTAAACCTATATGTTGCCTTCAGAGGGGTCAGTGGCCTAAATTCCTGAAGAAAGAAGGGAGAAGAACTTTTACTGAGAGAAGAAGTTATATTTTCCTTTGTAAAAACCCTATTAAGGAAGATTTCCATAGGTTTCATTATACACAAGGTGCGTAAATGCCTAATTTCCGCACCTTGCTCTATAGCTAGGTTGTAGAGTTTCCACAGGTTTCTCTATAGCTAGGATGCGGAAATTCTTGTACGTGGGAAAAACGAGCATTTTCTCGATGCTTCTAGAAGGATAAGCTTCTATGGTGAGGTGGCCTCTGAACGGTTTGGATCTTAATCACTTTTATGATTTAGTGGGATCATCCTAACCTACTCACCTTATCCTCTTCAGCTTATAAAAGGAGAGGAGCTCTCATGGAGAAATTTATCTTGGATTTGGATTGGAAATTTGGCTTGACATTGTTAGCTTGGTTAGATTGGCTTGATATTGATTTTTATGATTGGAAATTTGGATTGATTAGAGTGGCTTTGAACTTTGCTTTGTCAATATAGATTGTGAGTAGCTATCAGATCTACAATCTCAGAATCTGTGTATTAGAAGTGTGTGTGAAGCAAGGAACTGTTGGAAGGAACCTGACAACATTAAGGCATCTGGTTGTATCTTTCTTCCACATTATATAATACAGTGGCATGTTTCTTTCTCATAAAATCATTCTCATTTTATTACATGACTCCTTGATCACATGTATAAGCTTGCATTGAGTATACTATTGTTGCTTTCACTTTGGTTGGTTTGTGTCATTACAGATCCAATATCAAAAGAGAATCGGAGCGGAGTGAGGACAACAATGATATAAGGAAGTGATATTCAAAGGTATGTCATTCATCTCTTGTTTGATACTAAATTCGATGATTAGAGCTTAGGGAAAGCGCCATGTCTTGTCTTGTTTTGTTCTAGATCTAGGTGGATCTAGGGGGATTGATTTGTGTTCACACTTAACAATTAGCCTGATAACAATAATTTAACCCGGGTTTGATTATTTTGATATGCATCTATTTGTTATGAAATTATTTTGATATAGATTTCATGTTGAATCTATGACCATCATACTAACCTTTGGTCAAAATTAAAGTCAAGGTATTAAAGTTGAGATCATAGAGTTTATTCTCTAACCCAACCTTCTGTCAAGACAACTTATTGTCCTAGTAGAGAAGACGGGTTGAAGAAAGAACCTATCATCTTGAGTGAAGGAGACTTGGAAGAAAAGCAACACACTCGTTCTTGAGAAAAAAACTCAAGGTTCCAGGTTTGATTGATTAAGTTGATAAGATTCAAAACGTGCAAGTGTCAAGAAAACACTATAGTTGAGGTAGCAGTCTTTGAAGAGTATTATACTTGGTAGAATATGGGCATATTGAGATAAATGTTTAATGTAACAGATCCAACTAACATCTCCTTTAGGAGAAACTTCTTGTGTTGATTCCAAGTTACCATGGAGGAATGTTTGATCACAACACTAAAAGAGTGTTGACCTCATTTCATATTGTATTTATTACTTTTGATCTTTTCTTCAGACGGGTCACAAGTGATAGCTCTAAAGGAGCTATTGTGATTATTATTTGTGTCTTTGTTTTATCTACTATTATCAAAAGAGTATTGTTCTTTCTTGTTTTTTTGTTGACCTTGTTCAGGTCACAGGTGACAACCTTGAGCAAGCTATAATGAAGGTTGCAGAAGGAAACATATTAGATGAGATATGAAGTAGACTATGTACATGAACATATACATTCATGTACCAAATAAGATGAAGAAGAAGCTATCTTTTGAGATTCAGAGTATCTTGTATGAAGAGAAGAAGGATCCAAACATGATCGAACATTAGAACAACAACTCATAGCAGAATTGTTCAAAGGATAATGAAGCCACCTTGACCAGAAGCAAAACTCATTTGAATCCTGAATTAGGCTTTCATATTTAGGCTTGGTATTCAACACCAAGTATACCCTGTAAAGAGATGATGAAGTCCTTGTAGACTCAGAAGAAATCAAGGATAAGCCTGATCTCGGAAAGGATTAGATGGAGAAACAACTTCCAGGATTGGGAGACAGATGACATGAGAAGACTAGATTGTAACTTCAGAGACTCCTAGAAGATATTATATCTCCTGGAAGATTCCCTTGTTTCAGTGACAAAGAAGGAAGTCGGTTAGAAAGACTAGGATATGGATTCTTCCATGAGACTAGAAGAGAAGTCGGTATTGACTTCCAAGATTAATCTATACAGATCAAGCATGTTGTAGATGTACAAAGCTTGATGTGTGTCTAAGAGGATTATCCCAGCAAGAGGGAAAAGACTATGACGAGACACTTACTCCAGTTATTGAAGAAATAGTTCCATTATTTATGAATAAAACTAAAAAAACCATGATTCATATATAGTATGAGATGCAGGGGGAGAAATCCCCATATTTAAAATCAAGTGGCAGTTGTTTCATTACATTAGTTGGGTCATGGAGACATGACTACAATGAAAGATAAAGTTACCTCCATGAAAGAAGAAGAGATAACTTCAGTATCATTTATTGAGCCACTCTCAGTTTTAGATGAAACCGTTGTCATGATAGAATAAAAGGAGTTACTCTCAGATTTTAGCAGCCACAGTGAGAATGAAGCAGTCACTCTCAGCCTCAGAGAAGTTGCAGGTGTAGAGTCCCAGATTCTAGAAGGAACAGTTGTAGAGAGAGTAGAGGACATACTCCGAGACAGTGATATAGATAGTGCCTTGGAGAAAGAACATAGAGCTAGCACATGTTTGTGTAGATTGAGTTGTAGCTAAGTAAGTGTACCAGATTGGTACAATGTAACATGAAAAATTGGTTTGAAGATTGAAGATAGAAAGAATCAAGTCTGCAGGTTGAAGGAAGCTATGTACGTATTGAAGCAATCTCCTAGAGATTGATTTACAGTTTCCTAAAGAACTTGGGAGTTACCAAAGAGTAAAGTTGAGTCTAACCTTTAACTCAAGGTTATGAATGATGAGACAGTGATGTTAATACTATATGTAGGTGATGTATTCTTGACAAAATCTCATCACAGATTGCAGAGGAAGCTCACTACTAAATGCATTATCTCTTAGGTCTTGAACTTTGGTAGAGCATAGAGAAGATCTTCTTTAACCAAGGGAAGTATGCAGTTAAAATGAAGAGGTTTGACATGTTGAAATGTAAATCCATGAACACACCCATGGAAATGAAGTTGAAGCTCCTGGTAGATACCTCGTCATAATTGGTTGATGCTACCCTGAACAGGAAGATTATTGGTTCAGTGATGTATCTGATGAATACCAGGCTAGATACATGTTTTTTCTTGAGTCAGTATCTGGTAGAACCCAGAAGTGTTCATATTGTTGTTACAAAACATATGATGAGATACCTTAAGGGTACGTTGGATTTTGGTCTCTATTATACTAAATATCATGACTTTAGACTGAGTGGCTACACCGATTCATATTGAGCTGGAAGTGTTTCTGATAGAAAGAGAACTTCAAGATGTTGTTTTAGTCTGAAGTCATCCATGACTTCATGGCATAGTAGGGAGCAATTCAGCATTGCTCTGAGCACAAAAAAAAGTGGAATACATTGTTGCATGTTCTGCCATTTGTGAATCCATATGGCTTTGGATGTTGTTGATAGATCTATTTGATCTGGAGATGGAAGCCACCATGATCCTATGTGATAACCATAGTTGTATAAAGATGATGGAGAACCTTGCATTCCATGATGAGTCAAAGCACACAGATATCCAGTATCTCTTCACTCATGATATGTTGTAGAGAGGAGCCATAAAACTCCAATATGTTAGCATGGATGAATAGGTTGTTGATGTATTGACCAAGACTCTATCTCGTGTAAAGTTTGAGAACTTTCGAGATAAGCTTGGTACATTCCGAAAGGACTTCCCTCAAAAGGGGGATTAGTGTTGATGGGATAGCTTAATTATTGTGTTGATGTACCAGCTTAATTTGTTTGTTGATGTGCCATCTTAATTGTTGTGTTGATGTGTCAGCTTAATTGTTGTGATGATGTGCCATCCTAGTGCTTTGATGCCAGCTTCATGCCGATGATGTGCCAGCCTTGTGTTGTGATGATGTGTCAGCCTTGTGCTGTGATTATGTGCCAGCCTTGTGATGTGATGATGTGCCATCATTGTGATGTGATGATGTGCCAGCTTAAGTGTTGTGATGCCAGCCTCATGTTCATGACATGCCAACCTCGTGTTGTGATGATGTGTTAGCCTCCTGTTGTGATCATGTGCCAGCCTTGTATTGTGATGTCATCTTTCTGTTGATGATATTGTGTATCCAACTCTGTGTTGTGATGCTAGCCTCATGCTGTGATTTCATCCTCGTGTTGAAGACTCTCAGTCTAGTGCTGATGTAGATGATGCTCCAGCCTTCATGTTGTGATGTTGTTGTTGATGATGATTCTCCAACCTTTGTGCTATGATATTTTTGTTTTTGATGTTGTATCATCCTTGTGTTGTTATTGATGATGATGATGTACTAGTGTTATACTAATCCATGTTGATTCAGTTGATGATGATGATGCCACTTCAACTTCTTATTGAAGATGATGATGATGATGTCACTTTAGCTTCTTTCTAAAGATGATGATGATGATGCCACTTCAGCTCCTTCCTGAATACGATTATGATAATGATGATGTTATTTCATTTTTCATGCCGAAGATGATGATGTTACTTTAGCCTCATCTTGAATATAATGATGATGTTACCTTAGCCTCATGTTGATAAGGATGATGATGCCATTCCAGGTCCCTATTGTGAATAATGATATTGATGATGAGAAAAACTTTTGATGATTTATAGATATGCTAGTCAATGTTCCAAGATGTTGTTGATGATGTTTCCCTCTCTCTCGCATGATGTTGTTGTAGAATACCATTCTTGTTAAGGGGGAGTGTTGAAATATTGTAACTGGAAAGAGTATTCTATTTATTATTGATGTGTTATTCATTAGATCAATCCCCTTTTGTGGATTGATCATGTCGGGCATTGTAAATGACCAAATCCCCTTTTGTAGATTAGTCAAACCCTAATTGTAATATGCTAAATGATAAATCGACCCCTAGAATATATTAAAGTGGTTATAACCACCCAGGATGAGAAGTCATCCAAGCCAGTGAAAAGACACCTCAAAACAGCACCTGCCAGATTGTATAAATAAGAGAGGCCAGCGCCTTATTTGTTCACTCAGTCACTTTTTCATCAGAGAAAAAGTTTGGAGCTACAGTTGGAGAAGAAGAGAGAGAGAGAGAGAGAGAGAGAGAGAGAGAGAGAGAGAGAGGTGAACTACTTGGGAGAGGACTTTCTATAATGTTTGGTTTATTATCTTGGCATTGTATTGGCTATCTATATTAAGGAAGTTTTTGTTGGGTTTTCTCACCCATGAGGGTTTCCCAGGATAAATGATGTGTCTCTTGTGATTGTGTATTTCTCAGTGACATCATCATCATCTAAAGTGACATCATCATCATCATTCCAATCTATTGTGATAATACAAGTGCCATCAGTATCTCAAAGAACCTGGTCATGAATTCCAAGACCAAGAACATTCCAATAAAGTATCACTTTCTATGGGAACATGTTGTAGAGAAGAACATCAGAGTTGAATATGTGGGCACAAAAGAACAAGTGGCAGACATCTTTACAAACCACTTCCAAGGGAAGCCTTTGAGTATTTTTTCCAGAGACTCAGAGTAATTTCTACTCCAAAATGAAATATTTTGAATGTTTATCTTATATGTCTTAGATTTACATGAGGAAGCACCATAAAGAGAACATTTCAGGTTGGGAGATCAATTTCATGAAGATTTTAGTTAGGGGGATTACCCCCAAGGAAAGTTCAGTTAGGGGGAGCAAACCTAGATGGAAAGATACCTTTTCCATTGATGACAAAGGGGGAGAGATTTATCAGATGCAGGATAGAAATGCGTGGAGGGAGAGCACAGAGGCATGGAGATAGGGGGAGAAGCCCAATGAGAGTTCATTCAGGGGGAGAATCCCCAAAGGGAGATACCCTTTGACATTGATTTCAAAGGGGGATAGATAGAAACATTGATGAGGAGTACAAGCATGAATGTTACCATGACTAAGTGTCTCCATCAATGTTCATGTTTCCATCAATGCCAATGGGGGAGATTGTCAAATAGTTGTTTTAGGTTGATGGAAAGTTGGTATGGATTTTTGGTTTTCATTGATTTCAACCATTGGAGAGTGATATTGTAGATTGATGTCAACCTTTGGAGAAAGTCCGGTAGCAAAAAGGTTTGGATAATGGACCCAAGTTTGTTTTATGTATAATGGTATGAGTTTTAATATATTTTAAGGTAACACAATTCTATATTGGTATTACATTTCATGCCATTTTTGGTGGTATGTGGAACGTCACATAACTCCTCATGGTTAGAGAGTTATGGCCATGAGAAGTTGGAGAACCCAGGTTTGGGTAATGGACCAAATTTTGTTTGATGGATAATGGTATGAATTTTGATATATTTGCAAGAAATACAATTCTATATGGATAGTACATGTCATGCCATTTATCGTGGTATGTGGAACGTCACATAACTCCTCACAGTTAGAGAGTTATGGCCATGTGAAGCTGGAGAACCCTCATGAGTCATCTAGAAGCCCCAAAAGGTCAAAGTAGTCAAAGTGGTTTAAGATATTTTAGAAGGTAAATAATAGAGTGAAGGGATGAGTATAATATAATTCAAATTGAATACAAAATAAATTATTTAAATAATAAAGTTAATGGAGAAATTACTAAGTAGACAAGTGGTTAGAAGTGGGTTAGCCCTAAAATAAGGAAAGTGGTTTAAGATGGATAGAAGGTAACCCCTTGAGGTAAAGTGAAGTGATGAGTATACTATAAGTCAAAGTGATACAAAATAAATTATTTAAATAATAAATTTAATGGATAAATTACTAATTGGACAAGTGGTTAGAAGTGGGTTAACCCTAAAATAAGGAAAGTGGGTTAAGACGGTTAAAAGGAAACCGCTTGAGGAAGCTACATGAAAGTATAAATAAGAGGCAAGGCTCTCTCATTTTAATCACAATTGATCATATTGAATATCTACAAGTGACTTAGATAACCAAAGGATATCTAAGCCGAATTTTAGAGGGAAGGTGTAGTAAAGAAGGCCGAAATTCAAGGGAGGATAAATTCTTTTGATTATGCTTTCTAAGGTAGGTTATTTACAGGTCATATCACCATTTTCGCAATAAATTTTTTTTCTAGAATGATTCAGACCATGAAATTGGGTGGCCATTGAGGAAACATATCCAAGTAGTTGTGGTACAAATTTGAGCTTGTGGGTCATTGTATTTTTGGATTTATGCTCCGTGGAAAATAGGGTTTGTGGCTAGTCCTGAAACTAGTCTAAAACAGGTGTTTCGGGTAAAAGTGTCATTACTTATTCATAACAGATCCAAATTTAGTAGGACCAAATTTGTTGGTTATAGTACAGTATTTAGTATGGTGTGTAAAATTTTCAGATCCATACAGCAAATATTTTATGCAGGTCACGTTCTACAAGTTCTCTCTCTAGAATAATCCAGAATTCAACAAGGTATGCCATTTTTGTTGTAACTCCTTTTCTGAGAGGTTCCAAGTAGTGACACCTAGAGGAATTGCATAAAACACACTGAAGAACATTGTGTACTATTTTCATATCTTTATTCATTATGGGTACATAGTTATGGTTATTTCAAGTTAGGGTTGTTGACTAATCCAAAACTAGTCATGTGAGACTAAAGTAAAGTTTGATCAAAATGGTAGTCTCTTGTTGTTAAAGTTAAAGAAGGTTTGCAGGTATGTGATCATATACACCAAGTCTATTACAGAGTTACAAATCAGATTTGGATGATGAAATTGATGAGGGATTTTGGTTGAGTTACATGTTGGGTACATGGTTGAGACAAGTAGTTGATGAGTTGGCACATACATGAGGTGTATAGTTGATGATGTTGATACATCTTGATGAGACATAGTTGATGAGTAGTTTATACATGATTGGTACATATTCGGTACATGGTTGGAGGCACTTGTTAGTAGTATTATTGACACGTGGTTTATGGATGATGTAGCATACTTGTATTGGTGTATTATTAGAAGCACATATTGATCTTGGTGATGATTATGACTTGTTGTGTTATGCTTGGTTGATGCACATCTTTGAGATTTGTCTTGGTGATTGATATTGGTGAGTAGATCTGATTGATAAGCCAGTTTGTTGTGATAGGTTGTTTGGACAGTTGTTGTGACATGGTATTTGTATAGGTTTGGTGCATGGTTGACGCACTTGTTCATGGTACAGGTTGAGGTATAGGTTGGTGCATAGTTGATGCACTTGTTTATGGTACGGGTTTATTACAGGTTGTTTTGTACAGGTTGGTGCATGGTCGATGCGCTTTTTTATGGTACATGTTGATTATAGGTTGAGGTACACATTGATGCATAGTTGATGCATGGTTCAGGTTATTGGTACAAGTTGTTTGGTGCAGGTTGATTGGTACATGTTTACAGCAATATATCTCACAATGATAGTGTGACAGTGGTTCCATCATTCTACTTATATTTCAGGGCAGTTGGATGGGGCAAGGACAGGTGGTTGTATCCCCCTTCAGTTGTATCTAGAGAACATGGGGGGTTGTAGCCTCCTTCTAGGTGTAGCGAGAGAATTGAGGAGTTGGAGCTTCCCACAGGTTGTAGCCTGAGAAACTAGGGGGTTGGAGCCTCCTTCCAGTTGTAGCTAGAAAACAAAGGAAGTTGGTGCTTCCAATGAATGTAATTCTTAAAGACATATAATAAAAATCATTATGTGGTTTTCTCCCTCTTTGGGTTTCCACGTAAAACACTGGTGTACTGTGTATGTGTGTGATTTCTCATTTGTTCATTGTTTATTTACTCTGCAAATATTTGATGATAATGCTACATTGAAATAATGCTTGCATTTATGGTGAAAAAAGATTAAATTTCTCTATTATTGATTCACCCCCCTCTCAGTAATCCAACACACTTATCACACCTTGAATCCCAATGGAAAGCTCGAGGGATGAGATAGGATCGGGAAAATAAGGGGAAGATATTCAACAACATGAGATCATCATCTCGACAGTTGATTACCAAGTAAGTACCGAGCCTGGCCCTGATTCATCAATTTTGGCCAGTACTTTACCCCCAATGAGCAACAACTAGAGGTCAAGTCTTCAAGACATACAGAAGAGGTTCAGGAACCCAGTATTGAAGAGATATACATCGTCGGGAGCCTGGGAAACACTATTACTAGGGGAGAGAAACAAATCGCCGAACTTGTGGATGAGGTCATCAATATACAAGCCATCGCCTACAACCAAAAGAGGAAAGCCATCATGAAAAGAACTACTAAGAAAATGAGTCTTACTTTGGATAGTTCCATCCTCATCATCACAGAGGAGAAATTCATCATCACAAATCATGCCAAGATGTCCAAGCTTATCAGCACAGGGATGGAAATCATAGAGGCCACCCTGGATAGAGCAAGGAAATATGAAGAGGAGTTGTATGTTGCACTAAAAGAGTTGGTGATGAAGGAGCATCGCTATCACATCAAAAGGAAGCAGATGTGGAATCAGAATAAACACCTCGATACATCGAAGGAACCAAACCAACCTTAAACAACTTGGTAGTGGTGTGAAGATCTTTTTTATTTTCTTATTAATTTATTAATTGTATGTAAATTCAGGCCACCGTTTGAAATGACGGAACGATTGTAAATCCTTTACAAGACTGTAATGTACTACAGGTGTGGGATATTAGCCCTGGTTAGTCATTAGGCTGCATTAATGGAGTAGGTAACCACTTGAACAATATGAAATAGTATTTAGGTAGGAGGAAGGAGAGCGAAAAAGCTCTAGGTCCTTAGGCAATTTTTCCTGTAATAGTTTTAAGGAAAACCGACTGTAATTATGTTTTCTTATGAATGAATAGAACAGAGGAAATTAACCCAAATACACAGTGTTGATATTGTTATGGTTTAACTGTGTTGTTATGTGTTTGTGACTGTATGATGTTCATAGTGAGTGAATGAATAATTGAATGAGTTCAATTGTTTCTCTTATGTAAGATTGTGCAAGGAGTGCATGTAGAGAGCAAGGAGTGTGTGTGAAGAAGTCTTTTTTGAATTAAATCTCAGAAGAGATAACAGAGAATTTTCATATGTAGAGTGTGCATATCGATAACAAGGAGTGTGTGCAGAAAAAAATTGTGTTAAAGTTTGAAATCTCCGGAAGTTTAGCGCAAAGTATGCCAGGAAGGTGTTAGAACATATTTTGAAGAAGACACGGAATGCAAGTGAGCGCTAAGGAGAGAAATTTAAGTTTCAATTATCAAAATCTCAGGAGGAATAGTGGTTTTAAGTCCTGAGAAGAGACACTTAGAAAAAAATTTAAGTTTCAAAGAGTTGAAGTCCTCAAAGGTGGAGCGCAGAAAATTGAAGTTTGAAGGAAGGACAAGTACGGAGGATTGAGCAGGAGAAATCCTTCAAAAAATAATTTGAATATTGGACAAGATCGAGGGTCAAGATATGTTCAGAAAGAGTCAAAATATTTCAATTCATTATATCTCGGAGAAGTAGCACACTGGTTAGTTGCGAGGAGTTATCGAAATTTCACAAAAACAAAGGATTTGGAAGAAATAGGGTGAAGTTCGTGAAATCCCAAAATCATCGAGACCATCCATCAAAAGGTACACGTGGCAAGAGATCATCATTTCAATGACTCACAGAGTGGAAAGGTCAAAGGGAGGAGTTGTGAGAATTCACGAAATATGAAATCACGACTTGCTCACAGTCATTGGCTGGAGAGATATTGTGGACCACTGATCTGATCCAAAATTTTCATAATTTTGGGAATCGGGAGAATGGAGGTGAATCACATCGGGAGTTCCGATACACAAAATCCCAAGCGCTCAGAAATATTGGCCCCAGGTTATAGTGAAGGGTCATATGGGTGAAGGATAAGGGAGGAGCTAGCATGCGCTAGGCCCTTGTCAGAATTTCGGGACTCAAAAATTCAAAGGATGGAGAATTGGTTGATTCATATAGCCTATATACGAAAATAGTGAAGCACCTTTTCGGATAAGCGTGTGTTCACAAGGTGTGGTTACGTGGAGGAGACTTGTGTTTTAGCGCTTGTTCATGAAGGACAATTTTTGCAAAGACCTGTGGATTGTTTCTTAGAGGTTCTAGCAGGGAATCAAATATTGTTTCAATTCATTCTTGAGAAGAATGTAGCCCTTGGAGAGAAGGGGGGTATGCACCAGTTGGAGTATATGCGCCATTTGGAGAAATATTATCAGGACTCCACACAGTCTACGGTATCCTTGAGAAGTGAATTCCAAGATGCCTACAGTAAATTCACGAGTGAGCAGCATCTTTTCACTATAGGGATAGCTTATTTCCAAGAAGACATCCTTATGGTGCTGGAAATGTGCAAATACATGGAAATATGGTATGAGAAATCCCACCAAGAGGTGGAAATAATTTATTACATTAGCGTGGTTCAAAAGGATTGAGACGTCGAAGAGAACGACATTTGGGTGTTAAGGGACAACAACATCGACTGTATAAGGAAGTTGGTCGAATACTTGGAGAAAATGGCCCAAGAACCTCAGTGGGAAATCCAAGAGAAATGGGTTGATTGCGAAAGGAGCTGGACCAAGATCAATCGGGCGATGAGAGACATCAGTCTCCCAAAATTTGGTGTGCCCGAGGACTTGGTCGACTTTCGTGACATAGTCAGACTACATGCAGAACAAGACTCATGATGGACTATGGAGATATAAAAGGTGGCAAACATGGCGCCAGTTCAAGTACATTAGTTCATGGAGCACCTGATCAAGGCTCGGACAGTGTTATAGAAGTTAAGTGTTAAAGTATTCAAGTATCAGGCACACGCAGTGATGATAAAGGATATCCTTTCGGCCCCAATGGACCAACACAGATTCTTGTATGTCAACACATGCGAGGAACTCTTCGTCAAATTGTCAAAGTATGAGAAGAGTCATCCACTTAAGTGAAACCATTTTATGACTCTTAGAAGACTAAGAGATGAAAGCACCATGTGGCGATGTTTTTTTTTACTTAGCTTGCACTTTTCATAGTTATTTTTAGCTAATAGTTTGTTATAAATAAGAGGATCGACATGTTAGAAGAGGTCGATGGTTTTTGCAAAGACCCTCATTTTTGGAATTGTAAAGAACTATTTCAAAACTACCTTAATTGAGAAGTCTTGTTTAGGACTGGAGACAAGCTTTTTTTTTTCATCAAAGGCATGTGTGATTGGATCATGAGGAACTACTTCTGAATTTATCTCATGAATGGATGTTGTAATGAGTAAGAGTTTTTGAATCTATTGATAAGTTAGTTGATTCAATATGTTTTATAGTTCTTATCTGGAAAGAAAGTCCTTGTGTTAATGTGTGATTAGTTATTAGAGTTAAGGAAACTAATTTTATTTCCATCATTTTATTGCATGTATGTTTTATTTCGATAATTGTATCTCAGTCAATAATTGAAATACTATCAAGTTGATGTATTAGTACTAGGCTTATCATAGGTGTGAAAATATTTGTTTGCATGCTTGAGCACGAAGGTTATCCTGAGCTCAGCCTTCTTTAGTGGTTAATTCTTCCCCTTTCTTGTTGCCAGGCAGGTTTATACCAGCACCTATCATTTATTAGACCCACCTATAAGAAAAAAAAAAAGAGAACGTTCAAACTAGAGGAGTTTTCAAAAGAAGATATCACGTACATGACTACATAAATCCCATCGATTATTTTTTCAGATTGCAAGATCTGGAGAACCATTCCATTATCAAACACTATATAGTATAATTGGGCCTCGATGGCGGGTTTGGTTCCTACTCTTGAGTTAAAGGGATTTAGGACCCCTCAACACCTTCTTAAAAAATTTATTCTCCCTATGAAGGATTTTATTGCCTTTTTGTTCCTTGGAATGTCAATCTTTGGAATGGCCTCCACTCTCTGAGGATCTATCTAGATTCCTCCTACAAATACAATATTCCCTAGGACCTTACCTTCATGCATGGAAAACTGAGATTTCTTTGGATTTAATGATATGTCATATATCCTACACTTTTCAAATGTATTCTTGAGGTGTTGTAGCTGCTCATCATCATATTTCAAGAAAATAGTAATATCATATAAATAAATTACCATGAACTTATATTTTTCTCCCACAAATGCGATGTCAATGGACCTCTGAAAATTAGCCCCTGCATTCATCAAATAAATGGGAATCTTGTCATACATCAAAGTTCCCCAAGGAGTAATGAAATAAGTCTTCTTCTTGTCTTCTTCAAAAATTGATATCTTATTATATCTGGAGTATCCATCCAGCAAGGAGATTATTTTTTCACCCACTAATTTCTGCAGAATGTAATCCATCTTGGGAAATGGATAGTTGTCCTTCAGAGAACACCTGTTAAAATTCCTAAAATATACGCATAGCCTTATCTCACCATTCTTTTTTCTGATAAGCACAAGATTGGCCATTGAGTCTGAGTATCTGAGAGGTACTATGATCTTGGAATCAAGCAGTTTATTCACCTCTTTTTCAATTATAGACAGCAACATTGGATTGAACTACCTCATTTTCTTCTTAAAAGGTTTAAATCCTACCTTCAGAGAGATTTTATGTTGAATTACTTCTTTATAAAAACCTTTAAGGTATTCATAAGACCAAGCAAACACATCAGAAAATTATTTCAATAAATTGGCATACCTCCCCTTCTATTTTTCAGACAAGGCTTTAGATAGCTTTACAATATTTGGGTTTGAATCAGAATTGATATTGCAATCAACAACCTCTATTTCTTGACTTTGAACAGAAAAATTCTTAGATACATCATTATGGTAAAACATCCTTTCAAGGGGAATGAGACCTTTTGGTAAATGGTTTGTCTTCAATTCTACAATCTTATGACCTACAATTTTATCCTGAAATGGAATATCAACTTTAATTTATGCATCATCATCTTCATTTACCTAATCAATAGAGATTGCAGAAAACTCACCAACATTCTCTAAAAACCTCTTCAACTCATGATCATCACTGAAAATCTGTCAATATTTGATATTATCTGGAATAGAAGGCCTATGCCTTACTTCAATTTCATATCTTAGATTCCAAAATATAGGATTTTTGAAATTGCTAGTTGTTGGGGCTAAAGAATCATCTTGTTGATGTAGACTTCTCTACGCAAAGGTTATATTAAAATCTAGAAAGAAGTTTTCAATAAGGTCCCATACTTCATTTTTTTACTAGTTCAATCTTTGATGTTTTTTCTGATACATATTTCTGATTTGATGAATAATCAAATTTGAATCTCCAAAAACACCAATTTTATCCATCCCCATTTCCTTTGTAGCTCTTAATCTCAGTAGTAAGGCCTCATACTCTGCAATATTGTTGGTGGTATAAAATTCTAATTTATATGACAGAGGGACGACTTCCTTGGCAGGAGATACGAATACAACCCCAACTCCATATCCTTCCTTTGAACTAGAACCATCAAAGAATATCTTCCAAACTACATGTTCAACCTCCTTTTCTTGGCTATTCATAGATATGATTGATAATGGCTCAAGGGAATCATCATTGATATGAAATATGAATGATCTGATTTCATCTTCAACTACATAAATGGGGTGATTTCCAATATTTTCATGATCACTTACAAGATAGGATAATCTGACTTCCCTATACAACCTTCTGTGTTCTCCTCCAAAAAAAAGTATAGCATCATATGTAAGGTCCATCTGCAATGACCCTCCTACCTTATTATCCCAAGATCTAGATACTAGCATGCCAAATTTAGGTGGTATATCAACAACCACCACATCCATGACCACACTTTTCATAGGAAAATGAGATAAGGTGGCAACCAAGTCTTTAATGACTCCTAATCATTTAACCTTTTTAGATTCAAAAGAGTATAAGTATTGGTAGGGCTTAGTGATATCCAGACCTAACTCGTCCATCACTATCTTAGGCATGACATTGTGTGAAGATATTGAATCTATAAGGCAGTTATGCAAAATTTTCTCATGGACATTCATAGATATATAAAATGGAGGAGAAATATCAAATCCATTTTTAATATGTAGGCCAGTGGTAATAGTGGGATTTTCATATTCAAGATTTATAGTATCAGAAAAAGTTACATGAATAGGACGTTGTAAGGATTTCAGAATAGTCTTTTTAAAAGGATCATTCGTCATTAATTTTATCAAAGGTATAGGGATTTTATCTTATTTATCTCATGCTCAAAAATAAAAGAAATAGACTACTTTTATGCTTCTTTTATTTCTGGAACACTAACCTTGACATGATGTTGTTGTTGATGATATGATTTGTTCTTTGCTTCTTTATTGGGTACTTTCTTACTGGTGTACTTGTCTTCTTTGTATGAACTGATGTATATGCATTTGATCCACTTGGTCTAGGTATGAGATCATATTTCATCTTAGGTTCATTCTGAAAAAATTATTCTCCATCATCCCCATCAAACTGATTCAATGTAACGAAGTTTTCATATTCTTGTTGTGTTAGATGAGGTGAAGGAAGATCAGTATCATGTAAATGAATTGTTGACTCATCTTTAGTGTCATCAACCACTTCAGTTTCTTCTACTGCATTATTTGAAAGGGAGGTAATACCCTTTGATCATATTGATTCCTTCTTTCCCTTTGCATCATCTGAGGTGCATGTGTTGGCCTTCTAAACTGATTAGGGTTCCTATTTGTTCCTTCCTAAACATGCATATTTGGTGGATTATCTTGCAATTTCAATCTAACAAGCTCAGATGTCAAAGTTTTCATCATTTTGGCCATTTCATATATTTTAGGATCTGATGATGGCTGGGAAGAAGATGGAAGTTCTTCCTTTTGTTTATTCTTATCTCTATCGGATTTTGATTTTAATCTTTTAGCTGTTGAAATATTTGATTCTACTTTAATAGCAGCCCCTTGCATCAGACTTAGAGTGACAAAACTTATTTCTCTTAAAAAGAGGGAAAACTTAGCATCAAAAGCATTGGAAAAAGTGAGTTTCGTAGAAGTTTTTTAGGGTTTAATTTCATCGAGAATTTTATTGTACATTTTGTTGAACCGCTTGGTAAAGTTAGACAAAGACTCACCTTGTTTTCTCTTTAGAGCTCCAAATTCAGTAATATAGTACAAGTAGTTTTTTTTGTCTCCCCATTGTTTTAGAAAGACATCATCTAAATAATTAATGTCTGCAATATAATTGGCAGGGAGACCTATGAACCATTTCCTTACCTCCCCATCCAAACTCTGTACAAATAACCTCATCCAAACATCTATGTGATCAACATTAAATTTGTCTGCAAAGCTGTAAAAAGAGGACAATTGTTCTTCAGTTTTTACCTCTCATTCTCCATTAAACCTAGGAAAGTATTTCATATAGTATCCAGCTAGGAAAGCATATAATACTTGAGGTAATACTAGGGGTGCATACCTAGCATCTATGATAGCATCGATTCTATTTACATCCATGATACGGATTTATTTTCAACAAGAAATGAGAGCGAAGATATAATAAAGAAATGTACAAATATATCTCAGACATCCAATAATATAATATAAATATATCAAATATGCAACCATAAACACAGAGATACAATAATACACAATTTCTATTAATGAGCGAAATGTACAAAACTGTATAAATACAGAGTTAAAGACTCGCTAGAATGGTGGCAATATATCTCTAAGAAGAGATGTGACAGATACTCACATTCGCAAGAAGATGGTTACAATGAGGCTCTAAAGGAATTTTTAACATAAATAAAATCCAAAACCCTAACCACGGAAGATGAAAATCCAACAGTTTTATGGACCCTGTTTTGGGTAGTTTGGTGTATCAACTTCTTGGGGGCGTAACTTTGGCATATGATCTCCATTTGGGGCGCATGATAGCTCGTTAGAAAAGGTATCATCAAGGAGATTCATTTTGGGGGGATAAATTAGAGTATTAATTTATATCTAAGGTGCTCGATCCTGAAAAAAAATCATTTAGGACCTTAAAATGGCCCCGAAAGTTTAGGAACCGAAAAAACTGCTAAAAATAGTAAGTTGCTAGAAAATTGTTTTGACCTAGTTGGAATAGGTGTGTGGCCACCAATATCCACCTGGATCAATCCTCCCTCCTTATGAACAAATTTTCTCCATTTTTTTGAGTTCCCTAGCGAGAGGGAAAAGCGTTTACTGAATCTACATCTTGATGAGTTGCTTTCCTTGCTGCTTAGCTTGTTGAAGGTTTTCGCGAACCTGTGGCTGGAAGGGTTGGACGTTTTTAACTAGTATGGCTACATGAGATTACTGTATGCAGAAGGAATATTTATTATTTGTTGCAATCTTGTTGACCTGTTTATGTTGGATAGAAGGTTCTTGGACCAAGGTTGCAGTGGTTGTAGTGTCCTTCTATTCAAATTTTGAAAAGATTGTGAAGAAGATGAATTTTGTAGTATGAAATACTACCTTGAAGCACTATTTAGGTGGGACAGTAGTCGAAACTACCTCTGGTATCCTATAGAGATGATCCCCCGAAGTAAAAATGACACTATGGGGTCAAGACTCATAAATAGCTTGGTTCTTCCACATATATGGTTGGCCCAAGAGAACATCATAGAAATCTAGCAGGTAAACATCACAAAATACCTCTTCCTTGAAGGGTTGGATGCCATATGAAAATCAGCACTGTTGGCTGACACTAAGATCGCGTCCCTGGCGAATCCACCCAATGTTGTATGGTTATGGATGTGGTGTTGTCTAAATCCCATTTTTTTTACGACCTCTGTTGAGATGAGGTTCTTATGGCTTCTGTTATCAACAATATAATGTAGCGAGGTCCCCTTCACCCACATCTATGAATGAAAAATGCACTCACCCTCTTCAGGATCTACTGGTTTTTCTGGTTGAATTGATGTGGTTGTGACAATAACAGTGGGTTCTACATCAATGATCTATATTCTACCAATATTTTTTTAATCATATTCTAAATCAAGGTTTGGCTCCTTGTATTTGATCTCGGCCACCAATGATTGTTTTGAGCAAAATTCATCGGTGTTGTGCGAGGGAATTTTGTGGAAATCGCACCATTTTCTAGTGTCCTTCATCTTTCAATTACCCTTCTTTTCATGTGTCTTGGACTAGTTTTATGAAGGTTGGTTGTTAGGGTTATCTTTACCATACTTTGGTTGTTGAAAATTTGTAGACCCAAAATCCCGCTTGTTCTGGTGCTTAAATTTCTACTCTATTTTAATAGCATATCGATAAGTAGCACCTAGTGATGAGATGTCCAGAAAATCCATTTTCGTTTGGATGTATATGTGTAGAGCCCCAAGGTATTTCAGAACCAGATGTTGCTTAGAGTCTTTGATACTCAGCTTGGTGTGAAAGGTATGGAAGGTAATGGTGAAATATGACACTACTTCACCCCTCTCTTTCCGTAGTGTGGTCCATCTCATGTACTGGTCGTCATAGTTTCCAACAGGGTAATATTATTCCTTGACCACATCCACAAACAAATCCCAAGTGGCATCCGCCCCATATATTCTAGACTCCTCTATGAAAATTTGTTCACATTAATTTTCCCACCAATGTTTGACATGGGGGAGAACCTTAAGGAGTGCTAAAGTGATCTTTTCCCTATCGGATAAATTATGAATAGAGAAATAACCTTTTAGAAGATTTAACCATTTTTCTAGGGAATTTGCATCTATATGTCCTTGAAATATGGGAATATAAAAATTAAATTGCACCTTGAAAGGAGAGGTGCCTCTAAAGTGGTCTCTTGAAGAATAGGCGCCTATTTTTATCGGCATACGTTGAAGGATGTGGGAAAAATTCTCCATCATTTCATCTCTCTATCGCATGAGATCTTTTTCAAGCAATAGATTAATAGAATTGTATGCTTTAGCATTTTTATTTTCTTTCACCATGGAGGGTTCTTGGTCGTGTGAGAGTGATTTTCCTCAATAGAGACAAGCTCGAGACCCAACTTGTAATACTCAGACCTCGTTGGGGACATGCACTAAAAAAACAATCAAGAGCAACATGCTCTAATACCACTGATCCAGATTTATTTTCGACATGAAATGAGAGAGAAGATATAATAAATAAATGTACAAAGATATCTTGGATATACAATAATATAATATAAATATATCACAGATGCAACCATAAACATGGAGATACAGCAATACACAATTTATATTAATGAGCGAAATGTACAAAACTATAGAAATACAGAGTTAAAGACTCGCTAGAATGGTGGCATCTTGTCTCTAAGAAAATATGTGATGGCTACTCACACTTGCAAGAAGATGGTTACAATGAGGATTTAAAGGAATTTTTAACATAAATAAAATCCAAAACCCTAACACCGAAATATGAAAAGCCAATAGTTTTGTGGACCCCATTTTGGGTAGTTTGGTGTATCAATTTTTTGGGGGCGTAACTTTGGCATATGATATTCATTTGGGGTGCACGATATCTCGTTGGAAAGGTATTTTATAAGAGGTTCATTTTGGGGGCTCAATCATAGCCTTTGTCTATCATTGAGGTGCTCAATCCAAAATTTTCATTTAGGCCCTCAAAATGGCCCCGGAAGTTTAGGAACAGAAAAACTGTAAAACATAGTAAGTTATGAGAAGATTGTTTTGAGCCAATTGGAATATGTGGGTGGCCACCAATATCCACCTGGATCAATCCTCCCTCCTAAGGAATCAATGGTCTCCATTGCATTGTGTTCCCAGGTGAGAGGGAAAAGTGTTTACTGAATCTGCATCCTGATGAGTTGCTTGCCTTGCTGGAGAAGTTGTGTTGCTTAGCTTGTTAAAGATTGTCATGAACCTGTGGCTCGAGTGGTTGGAAATTTTTAACCAGACTGCCTACATGATATGTATATGTGCATAAGGAATATTTATGCTTTTTTTAAATCTTTTCAACCTGCTTTTCTTGGATAGAAGGTGCTTGGACCGAGGCTGCAGTGGTTTTAGTGTCCTTTTGTTCGCCTTTTGAACAGATTGTGAAGAATCTAAATTTTGTAGTATGAGATACTATCTTGAGGCACTGTTTAGGTGGAACAGTAGTTGGAACTACCTCTGGTATCTTGTAGAGATGACCCCCCAAAGTAACAATGACGCTATAGGTTCAAGACTCATAAATAGGATGGCACTTCCACATATATGATTCGCCCAAGAGAACATCAAAGACATCTAGTGGGGAAACATCACATAATACCTCATCCTTGAAGGTTTGGATGTCGTATGACAACCAGCACTGTTGGTTGACATGAATATCTCATCCCTAGTGAAGTCGCCTGATGTTGTATGGTTGTGGGTGTGGTGTTATCAGTAATCCCAATTGTTTGATGACCTATGATGAGATGAGGTTCTTTTGGCTTCCTCTATCAACAATAAAATGCATCTTCACCCACATATATTAATGAAAAAGGCACTCCCCCTCTTCAGTACCAGTGGGGTCTGCATCGATGATCTATCTTCTACCAGTATTTTCTTAATCAAATTATAAATTAGGGTTTGTCTCCTTTTCTTTGATCTCGACTACCAATGACTGTTTTGAGCGAAATTCATTGTACTAAGAAATTTTGTGGAAATCACACCATTTTCCAATGTCCTTCGTCTTTCCATTACCCTGCTTTTTCGATGGCTTGGACTGATTTTAGAAGGTTGGTTGTTACGGTCATCTTTACCATACTTTGGTTGTTGTGGATTTGCAAACCCAAACTCCTGCTTGTTCCAATGCTTAAATTTGTGCTCAATTTTAACATCATATCGATAAGAAACTCCCAGTGATGAGATGTCCAGAAAATCCATTTCAGTTTGGATGTATATGTGTAGAGCCCCACGGTATTTCAAAACCATATATCGCTCGGAGTCTTTGATACTGAGCTTGGTGTGCAAGGTATGGAAGGTATTGGTGAAATCTGGCATTGCTTGTCCCCTCTCTTGTCATAGTGTGGTCCATCTCATGTATTGGTCATCATAGTTTCCAAAAAGTTAATAATGTTCCTTGTCTACATCCAAAAAAAATTCCCAAGTGGGATCGACCCCATATATTCCAGACTCCTCTGTGGAAAATTTCTCACAGTAATTTCCCCCCCAATGGTTGACATGCGGTAGAGCCTTAAGGAGTGCGAAGGTGATCTTTTCCCTGTCCGAGAAATTATGAATAGATAAATAACCTTATAGAATATTTAACCATTTTTCTAGGGAATCTGCATCTATCTATCCTTAAAATATGGGAATATCAAAATTAACATGTACCTTAAAAAGTGAGGTGACTCTAAAGTGGTCACTTTATGAAGATGCACTTGTTGTTATCGGTAGGAGTTGAAGGATGTGGGAAAAAATCTCCATCATTTTGTCCTTCTATCGCATGAGATTTGTTCTAAATATTGTCATTGATGTCAACATTCAATGTCATTATGATGTGATGATAAGTTGTTATGATGAATTGTCATTGTATTTTTATCATAGATGAAATTGTCATTAATGTCAACAGTATAGAAGTATTCAGAGAAAGAAAATTTTAGATAGTATGCAGAGATCAAAGCTCAGGAGAGGAAGTGTATTAGATCACACAAGATCAGAGCATGAAAATATCCTTGGTTCAGTTGGAAGCCAAGTATAAACCCAAAAATCTCAGAAGAGATGATGCACAGGAGGCTCAGAAGAAATGATGCATAGAAGTTGTCCATTATCATTACGAGACAAACCAGGACCGTCATATCTAAAAGTTACAAGAGAAGGATCGTTGGAGGATTGGTTAACGATCAGATCAAGTTTTGGCCATTGGATACGCAAGTGTTGGATCAATGGAAGGGATGGATTGTGGAGACAAAAAGGAGAATTAAACAACGTGTTATTCCCAATCCCAAAAATAGTCTAGATCATCAGATCTCACCGACTCAAATATCAACGACTATGGTTGATACACCAAATGATCAGATTAAGTCCTGTTCATTGGATTCAAAAGCACCAGATCAAGGGAATGGATTGATTGTGGATCGCAAAGGTATAATTAAACAATGTGTTATTTCCAATCCCACAATTAGTCAGGATCGTCAGATCTTATAGATTCAAAGATCAATGACTATGGTTGATCCACCAAAAATCATACAACTTCAATTGAAAAGTTTGGGCAACGAGATAAACCATGCTCAAGTTATGGTTCCGGAATCCACATCAACCATCGATGGTCATCCGTCAATAGATCTACAGTTGGCATCAGTTCCACTACCAACGAGTAGTTCCCATTGCAAAACTCGACAATAGTTTTAAATGTCATGCTAGTTGAGGACCATGTAATCATCCTTGATCGTTGATTAGCTTTGAGACCATTCTCAGCCAATAGATCAAGTTGAGTGGAAGGATATGATAAGCAAGGCAAAATAACTGAGATCTAAAATACCCGAATTCTCGATAGTTGTTGGATCACTTTAAGTGGAAGGATAGGATAAGCAAGGCAAAACAACTGAGATCTTGAATTCTCGATAGTCATTGGATCACTTTAAAGTGGAAGGATAGGATAATCAAAGAAGAATATTCGTTGGATTTAAACCAAGGCAAAGCAGCATCGCAAACAGATCGAGTTGTCGATCTAATATCATGATCAACAAACAACATTAATTTTGGGTTAAAATTTGTGAGGAGGTTACACTTCGGGAAATATCGCTTTGTAAGAAATGGGAAGTGGAGAGATAAAATTACCCAAAGTCTCGAAGGCCAAAATTCTGAATTCACTCTCAATCGTCGATCTGATATACATTTCAGATAGTATCATGATCGTTTGATCAAGGAGAAGAATATGTGCCACATCGAGAGATCTACGTCAGCAGACCACGTCAGTAAGGACGCAATCAGATGATGACAAGTATCAAATAATAGTTGTCATTTTAGGTATGTGTAATTCATGAATCTAAGTGGCATGTGGAAGCCACTCAGTCAGTGCCACATTAAGAAGTGACATTAGCAAGTTACATCACTCCGGGAGTTTTACTTCGGGAGTTTCACTACCAGCAAATGCCTGAAGTCCCAAAATTCTGAAGTAAATGAGAGTCATTCATCTCAACTCTTGATTAAGTCGTAATCATTGATTTGTTTGAACTTATAGTCAAGCTAGTATCGTTTGACTAATGGAAGAATGAATAATGACTGTCTGATCTACTTCGGAGAAATCTGCTTCTGAGATTTGAAAGATTATAAAGGCTAGAAGTCGTGAAGGATGAAGTCCCGAAGTAACGATAGTCGTCCATCTCATCATGCGATTAAAACATGATCGTTGATCTTGACAAGTTATCAATCACTTATTTAGCTTAGCACCTAGTCACCACCTGCGTTTGTATGGAATAGAGAAATAAGGGTAAAATGAGGTAGTTCTTAAATTGATAAGAATGT
This sequence comes from Picea engelmannii, assembly GCA_009831015.1. Lineage (NCBI taxonomy): Eukaryota > Viridiplantae > Streptophyta > Pinopsida > Pinales > Pinaceae > Picea > Picea engelmannii. The sequence goes on along the minus strand of ML819783.1, from coordinate 81,072 downwards.
GGTTCTATGCCTATGATCATATGAAAATGGTTTGAAGGAATCACCTCATATATATTTAATTCGATAGAGATTTAACACTAGAACAATACAGAGAATTGATAAAAGATCAAATATGATCTGTTGGTGATCAAAGAACACAGTAGAAGCATGAGTATGATATAATGATTCGATCCATGTATGTGATCAAATCATGAAGACAAAATAACCGACACACAGTCATGATTAAAAGAGAGTTAATTCATGAGCATTATGAATAAAGGATAAAAGGAAAAATGATATTAATTAAATATTAATGTTATCATTTTAAATCAAAAGGTACAATGGTTCAAATATAAAAAGACACAATGATTCAAATTCACACCAGTTGGAAGACTATATAAAAAAGAAGGAATGGTGAGAAGATGACAAGTTGAATTTTTTGAAGTATATATATTTATATATAATGGATTGAATGAAGGTTCATTCTATCAGGTTGGTGCCTATTTAAAATTTGGGTCTTGTATGAGGATTGGATTCCTCACATCTCAGTTGGATCTGAGATCAACAAGATGGTACTTGTTATGAGGGATGGATTCCTCATTTCTCAGTTGGATCTGAGAACTACAGGATGGGTCTTGTAACAGAGAGTTGGGTATCTCATAATTGTTTGAAGATGATATTCAAAGATTGATCTTATGTATTCATCCAAGTTAAAATAAATAAATAAAATATTTGTTCTTTTATATATATTGATTGAGAAAATGAAATAAATATGTTTAGTTCAATTAATTTGTGAAAAGTGGAAAATTGTCCAAATTTTTGTGGCACTGATTCACCCCCCCTTCTCAGTTTCAAGTATCCATTTAAACAATTGGTATCAGAGAAAGGTTCCTTCATCACAGTTTAAACACTGAAGGTAGATTCGGAAGAAATGGGTGGACAAATTGCAATCTCCACAAATGAACCTCCCTTATTTGATGGAACAAATTATTCATCATGGAGGGAAAATATGAAAAGATATATGAATTCAAGAGGATCTAGAGTTTGGGATTCGATAGTAAGTAATCCCTAGCACTTAACAACTTCAAAGAGAAAAACCAAAACTGCAAAGGAGGTAAGGAGAAACTATTCAATAGCCTTAAAAGCAATTCAGGATGGATTGACAAACCAAGTCAAAGAAAAGATGAAGCACTACAAATCTGCCAAAGAAATATGGCTCCAACTAGAAAATTGTTATCAGAATGAAACACAAGAAGAAGAGAAATCTAATCAAAGTGAGGAACAAGACTCTAATGAAGAGGATTCCTATCAGAATAAAGAACAAAACTCAGAAGAAGAGAGTTCTTATCAATATAATGAAGAAGATAAAGAAAAGGAAACCTGCAATTAGATTGAAGAACATAATACAGAGAAATACATTTCTAATCAGAATGAAATGCAGGATTTGATGCAAACCCCAGTTAACAATGAAGAAGACAACCTCATCAAGGAATTGAGGAATACTTGGTATTAACTAAATAAAAACTATTAGATTTTAAGACTGGTGTTATAACTACATTTGAAGTGATTAGTATGGAACCAGGAAATGGTCTATATATTGAAGTTACTAAGGATGTTCTTGATCTATTGAGTACACATCTATTTTCACTCTAGAAGAGTTGGATAAACTCCAACAGAAAGATATGATGCTACTACAACAGTTAGATCAATCTAACCATGAAGAGCATGAACAAAAGTTTCAAGTAAAAAACAAAGAAGAAGAGATCAAAAGTTTGAAAACCGAAGTTATTAATCTAACACAAGAGATGGAATAATTAAAGAAACATGACAGTAAAAGAAAAGAAGTACTAAAAGAATCAGAAGAATTAGTTAACAACCTAAACACTCAACTTGAGTAAATTAAATAAAGTGAAGAAGACCTAAAGATACTGTTAACAAGGAAAGAAACGTCTTACCACATGTTGGAATTGGAAGTCATCAATTTCAAAAGGATAAATGAAAGTAATAATGTAGATCTAATGACTCAAATTGAAGAAGCTAAGAAAAAAGAATAATCCCAGAAGATCCAAATAACTAAAAAGGAAAAATCATGTCAAATGTTTGAATTAGAAGCCATCAACCTCAAAAGAATTAATCTAGAATACAAGGAAGAAATCAAAATATTGAAAACTAAAGTTTTTGATCTAACAAAAGATATGGAATAATTGAAGACATATGACAAAACTATTAAATGCAAAGAAGTCTTGGATGAGACAGAAGAAATAGTCATCAATCTAAAGAGTCAACTTGAACATGCTAAAGAAGTGGAAGAATCCCTAAAGATTCAGTTGACTAAAAAAGAAGAATTATGTCACATGTTGAAGTTAGAAATAATCAATCTAAAAAAGATGAATGAAAAGACAAATAATATTGTCAATTTCTAGAATAGCTCAGCTATCCTAGATAGGATTTGGAAGAGCCAAAGATCAGTTGATGACAACATTGGTCTTGGATACAATAAGAAAGAAGACAATAACAAATGGAGTATCATTTACAAACATGAGAAAGGATCATCCTTCTTGAAAGGAAAAGGTGCTAGTACAAAGAAATTACAAGTCATGAACTTTGTTAAGGAAGACAGCTATAGAAGTAAAAAGGAAAAAGAAAATCAAATTTTGGATCCTTCAAGACAAAACAAAATTAAGAATGGAAACAACTTCAATGGATATTGTGTTTCTTGTCATAGATTTGGCCATAAAGAAATGACTTGCAAGAAACTAGAGGAAGGATATACAAGAAAATCCAAAAACGCAATCAGATGTTGGAGATGTGATTTTGTTGGGCAGACAACAAAACTTTTTCATACAATGAGATGTTACAACTGTGATAGGTTTGGGCACAAATCCCAAAACTGCAAGAATACAAAAAGTCAATATTTGAATAAGTCATTCAAGTCAGTGACAAAACTTAATAAAAGTTGGAAGAACAAAGGAGATGACAAATCTCCAAAAACACAATTAGAAAGAGAAGATCCAAAAAGAAGAATATCTCATAGAAAGATATGGAGAAGAAAATCTGAAAGAAAAAGAAAGAAAGATGTTAATACACTTGAAAATGAAGAAATTAATAATAAGAAAATGATGGGTGAAGGTCCTAATAAAGAATGTGAAATTCAATATGAAATAAATCAAGCTCAAGAAAAGGAAGTACCTATAGAAGAATATGGGACAATATAGAATTCTGATGATGTCATAAGTTGTTAGAAAAAGAAAGAAAATACAAAAAGAAGTTTTAATTGGTTTTTACAAAATCAAAGGATTATGCTAGAGAGTTCTAAATTAACATAAGGAAAATCTTGACTATCTATATATTAGTGGTCAAAAGAAAAAGAAAAAAACACATTGGTAGGGTTAGTTGTAGAACACAAGAAGAAAAAATAAATAAATAAAGGTAGCAGAGAAGTTCAAGGAGTATCATCCAATAAAGATCAATTGATAACAAAATTGGTATTTAAATCAATTGGTATAATTCCTCAATTGATATTCCTGTGAAATACCAAAGAAGAATAAGAAGCAGATCAAAAAGATCAGTAAGATTCATACTCTTGTTCTATTTGACAAAGGAAAGTCAGTAAAAACTAAGGAGGAGTATTTTGGTTATTAAATAAGAAATTAATTAGATTAAGTTTTGAAAGTCTTGATCACTACAAAATTGGCATCAAGAAGACTACTTATTTGAGCACAAAAAATCCCAATCAAGTGAGATAAGAAGTTAGTAAATTAACAAGGGAAGATACCTTGTCGGAAAAAAGATACCCTTTCAGAAACAAAGGGGGAGAGTTGATGCAAGATCATCTCTCCACCTCAACAACGCGTCAGCATTCCACCACATCAACGTGCATTTCAGAGGGGGAGAGGCATTAACCCTCCAATTTTTAAATTCAAAATATGATCCTATACGGATTCATACTGTAAGATTGAGTGAAAACCAAGCCATATCTCTGAGTAGACAAAAGATAAGGTCACATTTAATGGTTGATAGGTTGATGGCTCTAGGTTCAATTCAGACTATATGGCCATTTATGAAACTTCAATGTAATAGATGAGGTTAGGTGAGAGAGGACAAGATCATAGAGCCCCTCTTTTGTAAAGAGATATTGTATTATATTTCAAAAGGACACTTAGGAGGATTCAGAGAAGTCTTAGAAGTAGAACTCAGGGTAGAGTTAGGTTAGGAGAGCTTGAGAGAACTGGGACTCCGTTGCAATCCAGGTTTTGTAAACATCGGTGTAGACACACAGAGATAGTAGAAAAGCATTTTTTCCTGCATATGGTGTGTTTATGTATTTGCGTTCATTATTATTCTTTTATATTTCGTTCATGTTTTTAATCCATAAACTGGTGAAGTATTGAATAAGTTTCAATTGTCTCTTTTCTTTGAGTTTTTTAGTGCAAGGAGTGCACATAGTCTTCAAGGAGTGCATTGAAAGAGGTGAGTTAACCTCAGAGAAGCTCAGGAGAGATAGAGTTGAACCTTCATTAGCAGAAGTGCAAGGAGTGCACAGGAAGAAATATATGTTGAGTTTGGAAGAAGACAGAGTTATTGAACACTTTGTAAGGAGGAGCTATGTAAGGTGTGCATCGAGCAAGGAGATCGTCAGGAGGGCGAGAAGAATTTATTTTCAAGAAATCCTTCGAATCTGAGTTTGAAAAAATCCTAGAAATGTAAGGAGTGTGTGGGAGATCGAAATCTTAGAGGAGATCAAGCTCAGAAGGGATAATGCAAGAAGTGCATGGGTGATAGACTTATTCTAAGTCCTAAATCCCAGAAGAGATAACTCTTTCAAAAGAACAAGCGAGACCTAGAGTAATCGTGTTCGCAGGAGAAATTTAAAAGGCCAAAACCTTTGAACACTGACAAAAATATTCCAAGGAAGAAGAAGTCAAAATATCAGGAGGAGGAGCGACACCAGCCATCATATTGGTTGTGAGGAGGATCTTGGACCATAATATCAGTGTCCAGTGAACAAAGGAAGTGCAGAGGAGAGGAACAGATCCCATCCATCGGATCTGAGCGCAAAGGATACCAACCGTCCGATCAAGGTAAAATGCACAAACGATAATTCCTTTAAGTGCACAAGAGAACGGATTTTCCAAAGACCCGAAGTAATTTGGGAACGTCCATCATCAAGGAGGACAAGTGGCATGAGATCCATAGTTGCATAAGTTTGTGGACAAGGAGGAGGTGAAACATTTGAAAAAAATTGTGGTCGTCGGTTTCCGAGAGATGAATGTCAAAAGATATGAGATTTTAGGAAATCTCACTTCGAGGAAAACTCAACTGTGGAGCGTGACAAACTCCTGAAGGCCAAATTAAATTATAGTCGTTCACTATGGAGGACATGTGGAGGAATATCGTGTATTTCAGGTGAAAGAACTCTAGGAGAAACAAGTGCATAGGATTTTGAAACTCCCAAAGCCTGAAGATGTGGCAATAGATCATGAACTCCGGGAGAAAACACTCCGGGAGAACAGGACGAACGATAATTTGAAGATGACGAAGCCCGAATAGCCAAAGCAGCTAGGAGTCATTGATCTCGTTTGAACGGGTGTCACCCGATCATGAACTTCAGAGGATCGTACTCTCGGGTTCCAAGGAGTTGTGTTTCAGAAATTCTTGAAGGATCGAAGGCCAAAATGTCTAAGGGTCGTTGATCGGAAAGAAGGAACATGGATTGTTGATCTGCAAGGGGATGCATGGAGGACAGAGATTCACTCTGTTGGATAGTTGTTGGATCAGAGAAGGATAGGTGTCAGAGGATCCAACACTTCATAGGTTTGTATTTATTGAATTTTGAGAATCCTGAATATCGAAGTCCTGAAAACGATGATAGTCATCGATATGAAGGGGAACATGTGGCGCCAAATCTAGAACTCTGAGAGAAAGTATAGGAGGAAAAGTCTGAAGACCCAGAGGAGATAACAATTGTTGATCGAGGAGGGAGTTGAAGGGTCATTGATCTGATCAAGGAGGACAAATTTCCAAAGTGGGAGATGAACTATCGATTGAAGAGGACACGCGGCAAATGATCTGCCATTTCGTAGAAATCTCTCCGGAAGAAATAAGAATTTGAGAATTGAGATTCCCGAAGGCTGAATTCGCAGAGGATATCTTGGCCGCATATTTAAAGGGACAGGTGTCAATAGATATTCTACTTTAGAAGATTGTCATACAGGGAAGAGCAAGGTTTTATAATTGAAACTCTCGAAGGTCAAAAAGATGGAATCATCCATAGTCGTTGATTTAGAAGGGAGCTATGTGTCGATAGATGGTGGATATCTGGGATCGAATGTAGAAGAAGGAAAGAGGATAGGAAAGGGAGGATAAATAGAAGTCGTTGATCATGGATCAATGGATTGGAGATCGGCGGATGAGAAGGATTGTGGGGCCAAGACATGCTCGGACGTTAATTTTCCTTAAGCAGGCTGCAATTGGAACCACGGTTTTAACAAAGGGATACGTGGAAGTTGGAGGTTAATTGCAGGGTGAAAAGCGGGTTGGTTTAAAACCACTCTTTCCCACACCCGCAATCATGTGTTTTCTCAATATCATAGCCTAGGGGCGTATGTAGGAAGGGGCTAGTGAAAAGGATCTAGCACCCACAAATTGAAGAGCACCTAGAGCACGTAGATAGAGGGTGCAGGTATCACAGGACCTACACCTAAAGGAGAAAAAGGGGCCTGTGTATAATTGTTTTGGGTTCAAACGGGAACCCGAAGAGTTTATCTGACTCAGGTGAAATAAATATCCTATACCGGGAGGTCGTAAAACCCCATGAGGGTAGGGGGGCTACATAAAGAGTACTCAGAGGTAGAGAGAGCATATTAACAAGGGGATTCATTCAGCTATGGCAAGCAGAGCATGATTGCAGGAGGATTTATCCAAGTTCATATTCTGGTCAACAAAATGTAGACAAACAGATGTTGATTATAAGGGGAGAAACCCTTTGCCATTAATGTCAAAGGGGAAGAGTAACTTCATAAAAGGAAAACATCATCACAGGGGAAGTTTGTGTATGAAGTTAGTGTGTTTCCCTCCATGAAAAAGAGGGATATTGTTGGACATATTTTCATTGATGTCAACAATCGATGTCATTATGATGTGATGATAAGCTATTATGGTGAATTTTCATTGTTGATTTATCATAGATGAAATTTTCATTAATGTCAACAGTATAACAGTATGCAAAGAATGAAAATGTCAGACAGTATGCAGAGATCAAATATCAAGAGAGGAAGCGTATTAGGTCACACAAGATAGATCATGGAGATATTCTTGGTTCGATTGTAAACCAAGTATAAACCCCAAAAGATCAGAAGAGATGACGCATGGGAGGCTCAGAAGAAATGATGCACAGAAGTTGTCCATTATCATTACGGGACAAACTAGGACCGTAAAATCTAAAAGCTATATGAGAAGGATCATTGGAGGATTGGTCAATGATCAGATCAAGTTGTGACCATCGGATATGCAAGCATCATATCAACGGAAGGGATGGATTACAGAGAAAAAAAGGAGAATTAAAAAACGTGTTATTCCCAATCACGTAATTAGTCTACATCGTCATATCTCATTGACTCAAAGATCGACAACTATGGTTGATCCATCAAACGATCAGATTAAGTCGTGACCATTGGATTCGCAAGCACCAGATCAAGGGAAGGGATTGATTGTGAAGCACAAAGGGAGAATTAAACAAAGTGTTATTTCCAATCCCATAATTAGTCAGGACAGTCAGAACTTATAAATTCAAATATCGATGACTATGGTTGATTCACCAACAATCGCACAACTTCAATTATGGAGTTTTGGTGACGGGATAAACCATGCATAATTTATGGTTCTGGAATCCACATCGATCGTCGATGTTCATTCATCAATAGATCTATGGTTGTCATCAGTTCCACTACCAATGAGAAGTTCCCATTGCAGAACTCGATGATAGTTTTAAACGTCGTCCTAGTTGAGGACCCCACAATTGATGGAGCCCCCCCTTCCCTTCGGGGTTTTGCAACCTCTTGGTCACTGGATTGTTCTCCCTCCTTGAGCTGGAATAGCTCTCTGGTCCCTATTGGAACCTCTATTAAATGAATCCATAGGTCCTTTGATGGAACTCCACCTATGTGACTAAGCACCCGGTGTGATTCTTTACTCCACGCGACGACGAGATGTGACCTCTTGCCTATGAAAAAGGTGCATCGAAATCTCGCATATCAGGACTTTGTGAATAAACCACCTCAATTCTCTCGATAGTCGATTCTCGATGAGGGCTGAGTGTTGGTTATCTCCCCTTGAATCATTCCCCACGTGACCACCTCCTATGACCACAAGTCTGCACAATATACGCGTCGGAATTTGCGACTTCGCAAGTCCTGTTGTTGATTCCCCTTAGTCCTTCAAGTCCCGAAACCTAAAATAGGGATTAACAGGCTCTAGCTCCTCCCTTGGATTCTCTCCATGTGCCCTTGTCCTATGACCTAGGGCCAATCCTTTGAGCACGTCACGTTTCATGATATCGGGACTCCTGACATTGAGTTTCATGGCTCCTTCAATCCTCAATACCTGAAAAGGGATAACGGGTCTTCAGCTCCTCCTCTTATGCATCCATATGACCCCTGTTATGACCTAGGGCCAAAACTCAAAAGAGTTTCTGGACTTTGTTACTCGCGAAGTTGAAATACTTCTCGCCTCAAATATTATGATCCTTGAAACCCTGAAATTCTCCCACGCCAGATCAATGGCTCTTAGCGCTCCAATATCCGAAGGTCCACGTTCTTGCTTCACGATGTCAGAACTTAGTGACTCGGGACTTTGGGATGGTTCTCTCCTTCAAACCTTCGACTCCCGAAATGACAAAATGTCGATGCTTCAGATCGACGGCCCACAACCTGTCTCAATCCAACGGTCCAGATCCTAACGCAATTTCGGCTATCACGAGTTCTCAAGGCTTTTCCCATTGACTCCTTCGAGTCGTGAGTCAATGAAATATTGACTGCTCACCATGCATCCCTTTCAATGGATGTCTCTTATAATTTCATGAACTCTCCTTTCACAAGTTTCTCCTCCTCTCCTTGCAAATCTCATGATGTCCAATTCCATGAACACTTGGATCGGCTGCCACCTGTCCTCTAAGACGATGGACAGTTCCAATTGTTTCAGAACTTCTTTCATGCACCTTTCTCCGGGTCTGATGGCTATCAGTCCTCTGTGCTCAAATCCAACGATCTAGATCTAATCTCCTCTTATGCATGTTTTTGCCTGTCTCGACTCTGATCAGACAGTCCAGATCCTCCCACAATCTACAGTTGTGATCGAATCTCAATTTCACATGTCGCAACTTTGGAAACTAAGGACCTATGTCCCCCCAGCTCCCGATATCTGATCCCGCAAAATGACCCAATGGTTCAGATCTCTCCTGGATCAACAGGTCCTATTCCTCCTGATATTTTGAGAGTTAAACGACTCTCACTATTATTGTCCTCGCAGCTTCTCTTGATATGACGGTTGTCGACTATCAATGCTTCCTCCTCAAATATTATTTGTCATTCATTCAGCTCCTTAATGAGTCCCAGCCAAATCCCTTGGTGCTAACTCTCCTGAACTTTGATCTTCTGACTTAGAATATTTCCAGTCGTTTGAAGGTCTTGGTCTTTGAACTTCTTCCTTCTGCAGACCCAACTCTTGGTCTCTCTTACGCTTTTGAAAAGAATTATCTCTCCTAAGCTTCTTGAACTCATTCATTCTCTAAGGGACACAACCCTTCCTCTTCCTTGGAATATTTCTGGTGCTCCTCCTAACACACTCTGCACTCAACCTTCTAAGTTTTGGAACTTAAAACAAGTTCTCTTTGTGCACACTCTATGTATTATTCCTTCTGAGCTTGATATCCTCGAAGATTTTGATCTCCCACGCACTTCTTGCATTCCTAGGATTCAATCAAACTCAGATTCAAAGGATTTCTTGAAAACAAATCTTCTCACCCACTTGGCGTTCTTCTACTCGATGCACACCTTGCAGAGATTTTCCTTGTAGAGTATTCAACAACTCTATTTCTCTTTTGGACTGGACAAAGATTCCTTCATGTGCACACTTGGATTGGATCAATGCCCACCTGGAAGAGCTCTACATAACCTTCAGTGATTATGTTCCTCTTTGTGCCTTCCTCTACATAGTTCCTCCTCTGGAGTATTCAATAACCCTGAGGCTTCCTTTGAGTCTGTGAATCCTCCTAGTGTTCCCTCCTGGCACGTTCTTTCTGACTCTTTAGAGTTCATATGCGCACTCCTTGCGCTGGCTACAGAACTTCTTGTTTTGTGCACTCCTTGCACATCCCAAAGAACCCATAATGATTCAACATTTCAAACAAATATAGAGAAATCTAACTTCTTACTGTAAATGAAACCTATCATACATCTACAAAATTCATTCATGAAACATAAATACATGAACAACAATATGCAGGAAAAATTGTTTTTCTATTAATCTATGTGTATCTATACAGATGATTTACAAAGGCTAGATTGTAACAAGTCTCATCTCTCTCAAGCTCTCTCTCTCTTAGAACTTCTACCTCTAAGGCCTCAATACCCAAACCTTCTATTCTCATTCCTTTTCTTACCTTCCCTTTTTATGAAATCTAAAAACAAGATCTCAATACAACAAGAGGGGCTCTGCGAGATCGTCCTCTCTCACCTAACTTCATAAATTACATTCAAGTTTTCATAAATATTTTACCTAGACCCAAATACGAACTAGGCCTGCTATGGGCCTACTACAAGAAACCCTTTAAGGCGATTTTGTCCCTACCTGTACAAAGGCATGGCTTGGCATTAAAATCCTTACAAACATTTAATTTCATTCAACTACAATTTGAATTTTAAAATCGAGAGAACTAACGCCTCCCTTCTCCATTGAATGCAGGATGAATTTGTTGGTTGGTTGGCTGGTGCTTTGCTCAGTTGGAGCGATGCTCCTGCATCATACTCCACTACTATGAAAAATTCATGGGCTCCTACTCATGATATTCCCAGTTCTTATGTTGAAATCCACCTGGATCCCAAACTCTCTTCTAGAGCTATCCATCTACTCCACTACTTTGTTGTTGTTGTTGTTTCTTCCCTGCTGCTAATCTAGGTCTTCCTCTACTCAGATTCTCCTCACTGGCAGTTTCTGTTGTTGACCTCAACATCAGCCCTCTAATTTCTTCTATCACTTTGTCCAGCTACTCATGTGGTTGGTTGTCTTCTTCATGCAACCTTCATGACTGCCTTTCTTCCCTGGCGATGGGTAGATCAACTCGATCCCCCATGTTGTATTCTCCATTTCTTGTGGCCTTGACTTGCCACTCTGTTGCAGACTCCAAATCTATAGTCTCCTCTTGACTGACTTGATGCTCAGTCACTTCCTTTGGCAGTTTGGCTACTGCCCATTCTCCTACTGGAATATCTCCAGCTTCTTCCAACTGCTCCCCAAACTGCAATTCTGGTTCATTTTCTATTGCAGGCTTCAGTGCTGCAGTCATTTCTTATTCAGCTTCCTCGCTAAAATTTTTGAGAAATTTCTCTGAATTCTCTTCTCCTGCAATCTGCATGAGTTTCTTCTCATGGCAGTCATCTACCATCTCTGGATTTTTCAACCAATCCTCAAGCATCTCCAACTCCAACTCCCATTGAGTGAGCATATTATCTGCATGCTCTTCTTCTACTGGGGTATATTTTGATGTCTTCTCCATTTGTTCTTCCTCTATGACAGTCAATGTTGGATATCATTCTCCTTATGATGCCTCTGCAACACAATCTCTCGCCTCAACTGGGATATGTGGCGGGAATATCTCAATTCCTCCAATGATCAGAATGTATTTCTGACCCTTCTTTGTCAGCTCCTCTTGCTGATATGAACTCACTTATGAGTTCATGAGACTCTCACATGGTCTCATTTTCTCTCCCTTGCCCACCTGGAAATATGGGATTTTTGCACTGCCCCCCTGGTAGTCTTTGAGATCAACCATTGACCTCTTCTCATTTCCCACCTGGCAACTTGAAATTTTCTCACTACCCACTTGGTAGTTTCTGAGATCCTTCTCGGTTCTCTTCTCTTCATCATTGAGGCTCTGTACAAACTCTGGCCCACAGATGTGACCCACTTCATCTTCATATATGAGGTGTTCAACATGCCTCAGCCATCCTCTCAACAAATTTCGCTATCCTTTGGCCAAAAATCTCTTAACTAGCCACTTCACCTTCTTCTTCATGGGTCATTCATACACCCAATGTTCTTTTGCATCATGTTGCATTTTAAATACAATCTTATCCATTTTTTCCCTTACCTCATTTAACTTTAGATCCATCTCTGGATTTTTCTTCTTCTGCTTGCAGCCTTCCCTTCGACCAAGTCCATGGCCTTCAGTAGCCATTTTCACCTTATACCTTCCTTCTTGGCAAGTCTATGGATCAGTCTACATCTGAGAGCATATCCATCTTCTCTCATAGATCACCCGCTGTTTAAATTTTATTTTTTGCTTCCATCCAACAACCTTCTCACAGAGCATCCGTACTATGCTCCCTTCACCTGTTGTCTACAGATGAAACTTTATCTTTCTGATACCACTTGATGTTACCAAAATTTCTCCTTTCACCGTCTCTCCTTTGTTTGTTGTCTATAAACAAGGCTTGGTATTTTGATTACCTCCATTGCTTACAGAAATCAATTCTAAGCTCTAATACCACCTGATACAGCCCCCCCTTCCCTTTGGGGTTCTGCGGCCTCCTAGTCACTGGATCATTTTCCCTCCTTGAGCTGGAACAATTCTCTAGTCCCTGTTAGAACCTCTATTAAATGAAACCACAAGTCCTTTGATGGAACTCTGCCTACATGACTAATCACCCAGCACAAGTCTTTACTTTACGTGATGACAGGATGTGACTACTTGCCTATGAAAAAGGTGTGTCGAAATATCGTGTATCAGGACTTTGCAAATTCTCCTGATAGTCGATTCTCAATGAGGGTTGAGTGCTAGTTAGATCCCCTTGAATCCTTCCCCATGTAACCACCTCATGTGACCACAAGTTTGCACAATAGACACGTCAGAATTTGTGACTTCATAAATATTGTTGTTGATTCCCCTGAGTCCTTCAAGTCCCGAAACCTGAAATAGGGATTAACGGGCTCTAGCTCCTCCCTTGGATTCTCTACATGTTCCATTTTCTTGTGACCTAAGGCCAATCCTTTGAGCATGTCATGTTTCATGATATCTGGACTCCTGACGTTGAGTTTCTCGACTCCTTCACTCCCCGATACCTGAAAAGGGATAACGGGTCTTCAACTCCTCCTTTTGTGCGTCCATATGACCCCTGCTATGACCTGGGGCCAAACCCCAAAATAATTTTGGGACTTTGTGACTCACGAAGTCGAAATACTTCTTTCCTCAAATTGTATGATCCCCGAAACCCCAAAATTCTCCCACGCCAGATTAATGGCTCCTAGCGCTCCAAGATCCGAAGGTCCATGTTCCTCCTTCGCAAAGTCTGAACTTCATGACTCAGGACTTTGGGATGGTTCTCTCGTTCAAACCTCCAACTCTCGAAATGATGAAATGACAATGCTTCAGATCGATGGCCCATGGTCTATCTCGATCCAACAGTCCATATCCTATCGCAATTTCGGCTATCACGAGTTCTCAAGTATTTTCTCATTGACTCCTTCAAGTCGTGAGTCATTGAAATACTGACTGCTCACCATGCATCCCTTTTGATGGATAGCTCTGATGATTTCATAAACTCTCCTTTTGCGAGTTGCTCCTCCTCTCCATGCAAATCTCCCAATGTCCAATTCCACGAACACCTGAATCGGCTGCCACCTGTCCTCTAAGATGATGGATGGTTCCAATTGTTTCAGAACTTCTCTCATGCACCTTTCTCCAGGTCTGATGGCTATTGATCCTCTGCACTCAGATCCAATGGTCCAGATCTAATCTCCTCTTATCCATGTTTTCACCTGTTTGGACTCTGATCAGATGGTCCAGATCCTCCCACGATCTATGGTTGCAATCTAATCATGATTTCAAATGTCACGACTTTGGAAAATAAGCACCTCTATCCTCCCAGCTCCCAATATACGATCCCACGAAATGAACCAATGGTTCAGATCTCTCCTGGATTGACGGGTCTTATTCCTCCTGAGATTTTGAGAGTTAAACGACTCTCACTATTATTCTCCTCGCAGCTTCTCTTGATACGACAGTTGTCGACTATCGATGCTTCCTCCTTGAATATTCTCTACCATCCATTTAGCTCCTTAACGAGCACCAGCCAAATCCCTTGGCACTAACTCTCTCAAAATTTTATCTTCTAACTTTGAATATTTCCAGTCATTCAAAGGTATCGACCTTCGAACTTCTTCCTTCTGCAGACCCAACTCTTGGTCTCGCTTACACTTCTAAAAAGAATTATCTCTCTTGAGCTTCTTGAACTCGTTCAGTATCTAAGGGACTCATTCCTTCCTCTTCCTTAGAATGTTTATGGTGCTCCTCCTGACACACTCTGCGCTCAACCTACTGAGTTTTGGAACTTAAAACAAGTTCTCTTTGAGATGTTCCTTTTGAGCTTGATCTCCTCGAATATTTGAATCTCCCACTCTCTTCTTGTGTTCCTAGGATTTTGTCAAACTCAGATTCGAAGGATTTCTTGAAAATAAATCTTCTCACCCACTTGGCGTTCTTCTGCTCGATGCATACTTTATAGAGATTTTCCTCGCAAATTATTCAACAACTCTATTTCTCTTTCAGACTCGACAAAGATTCCTTCCTGTGCACACTTGTACCGGCTCAATTCCCACCTAACAAATCTCTACAGAACCTTCAATGATTCTATTCCTCTATGTGCCTTCCTCTACACAGTTCCTCTTCTAGAGTATTCAATAACCCTGAGTATTCCTTTGAGTCTATGAATCCTACTGGTGTGCCCTCCTGGCATGTTCTTTCTGACTCTTCAGAGTTCAAATGTGCACTCCTTGCGCTGGCTACAGAACTTCTTGTGTTCTTTTGTACACTCCTTACACAGCCCAAAGAACCCGAAATGATTCAACAATTCAAACAAAGATAGATAAATGTATCTTCTTACTGTAAATGAAACCTATCATACATATACAACATTCATTCACAAAACATAAATACATGAACAACAATATGCATGAAAAACTGCTTTTCTATTCATCTCTGTGTATCTATAAAGATGATTTACAAAGGCTAGACTGTAACAAGTCTCATCTCTCTCAAGCTCTCTCTCTCTCAGAACTTATACCTCTAAGGCCTCTCTACCCAAACCTTCTATGCTCATTCCTTTTCATACCTTCCCTTTTTATGAAATCTGAAAACAAGATCTCAATACAACAAGAGGGGATCTGTGATCTCGTCCTCTCTCACCTAACTTCATAAATTACATTCAAGTTTTCATAAATATTTTACCTAGACCTGAATATGATCTAGGCCTTCTACAAGAAACCCTTTAAGGTGATTCTACCCTTACCTGTACAAAGGCATGGCTTGGCATTAAAATCCTTACAAATATTTAATTTCATTAGACTACAATTTGAATTTTGAAATCGAGAGGGTTGACGCCTCCCTTCTCCATTGAATGTGCATTGAATGTGTTGGTTGGATGGCGCTTTGTTGAGTTGGAGTGATGCTCCTACATCATAATCCACTACTGTGAAAAATTCATGCGCTCCTTCTCATGAGATTCCCAGTTCTTCTTTTGAAATCCACCTGGATCCCAAACTCTCTTCTGGAGTTGTCCATCTGCTCCACTACTTTGTTGTTGTTGTTGTTGTTTCCCTGCTGCTCTTGTAGGTCTTCCTCTAATCAGCCTCTCCTCACTGGCAATTTCTTTTACTGACCTCAACATCAACCTTATTATTTCTTCTATCACTCTGTCCAATTGCTCCTGTGGTTGGCTCTCCTCTTCATGTAACCTTCACCACTACCTTTCTTCCCTGGCGATGGGTAGATCAACTCGATCCCCCATGTTGTCTTCTCCATTTCTTGTGACCTTGAATTTCCACTCTACTGCATACTCCAACTCTGCAGTATCCTCTTGACTGACTTGATGCTCAGTCACTTCCTTTTATAGTTTTTTTGTTGCTCATTCTCCTACTAGCATATCTCCAACTTCTTCCAGTTGCTCCCCATACTGTAATTTTGCTTCATTTTCTGTTGCAGGCTTCGGTGCTGCAATCATTTATTGTTCAGCTTCGTGGCTAAATGTTTTGAGAAATTTCTCTGAATGCTCTTCTCTTTCAATCTGCATGATTGTCTTCTCATGGTAGCCATCTACCGACTCTGGATTATTCAACCAACCCTCTAGCATCTCCAACTCCAACTCCCATGGAGTGAGCATCTTATCAGCATGTTCTTCTTCTGCTGGGTTAGATTTTGATGTCTTCTCAATTTGTTCTTCCTCTATGACAGTCACTGTTGGCTATCCTTCTCCTTCTACTTCCTCTGCAACACAAGCTCTTAACTCAACTGGGCTATGTGGAAAGAATATCTCAATTCCTCCAATTATCAGAATGTATTTATGACCCTTCTTTGTTAGCTCCTCTTGCTGATATGAACTCACTTCTGAGTTCATGAGACTCTCACATGGCCTCATTTGCTCTCCCTTGCCTACCTAGCAATATGGGATTTTTGCACTGCCCCCCTGGCAGTCTTTGAGATCAACCATTGACCTCTTCTCATTGCCCACCTGGCAACATGAAATTTTCTCACTACCCACTTGGTATTTTATGAGATCCTTCTCGGTTCTCTTCTCCTCATCGTTGAGGCTCTGTCCAGCCTCTAGCCCACAGATGTGAACCACTTCCTCTTCATATCTAAGGCATCCAGCATGCCTCAGCCATCTTCTCAACAACCTTCGCTATCTTTTGGCCAACAATCTCTTAACTGGCCACTTCACCTTCTTATTCATGGGCCATTAATACACCCAATGTGCTTCTACATCCTGTTGCATTTTAAATGAAAGCTTATCCATTTGTACCCTTACCTCATTGAGCTCCAGATCCATCTCTGGATTTTCTTCTTCTGCTTGTAGCCTTCTCTTCGACCAAGTCCATGGCCTTCAGTAGCCATCTTCACCTTGTACCTGCCTTCCTGGCAAGTCTATGGATCACTCTACGTCTGTGAGCATATCCATCTTCTCTCACAGCTCACCCATTGTTTAAATTTTTGTTGCTTCTTCCATCCAACAACCTTCTCACAGAGCGTCAATACTATGCTCCCTTCACCTATTGTCTACAGATGAATCTTTGTCTTTATGATACCACTTGATGTTACCAAAATTTCTCCTTTTACCATCTCTCCTTTGTCTATTGTCTGTAAACAAGGCTCAGTCTTTCAATTACCTTTGTTTCCTACATAAATTAATTTTGAGCTCTGATACCACCTGATGCAGCCCCCCCTTCCCTTCAGGGTTCTGCGACCTCCCAGTCACTGGATCATTCTCCCTCCTTGAGCTAGAACATCTCTCGGGTCCCTGTTGGAACCTCTATTAAACAAATCCACAGGTCCTTTTATGGAACTCCACCTACATGAATAAGCACCCAACACGAGTCTTTACTCCACGCGATGACAGGCTGTGACTGCTTGCCTATGAAAAAGGCGCGTCGAAATCTCACATATCGGGACTTTGCGAATGAGCCACCTCAATTATCCTAATAGTTGATTCCCAATGAGGGTTGAGTGCTAGTTATCTCCCCTTGAATCCTTCCCCACATGACCACCTCCTGTGACCACAAGTCTACACCATAGATGCATTGAAATTCATGACTTCGCGAATCCTGTTGTTGATTCCCCTGATTCCTTCAAGTCCCGAAACCCAAAACAGGGATTAATAGCCTCTAGCTCCTCCCTTGGATTCTCTACATGTTCCCTTATCCTTTGACCTAGGGCCAATACTTTCAGTGTGTCACGTTTCACGATATCGGGACTCTTGACATTGAGTTTCCCAGCTCCTTCAATCCCCGATACCCGAAAAGGGATAACGGGTCTTTAGCTCCTCCTTTTATGCATCCATATGACCCCTGCTATGACCTAGGGCCAAACCTTAAAAGAATTTTTGGACTTCATGACTCACAAAGTCAAAATACTTCTCACCTTAGATCTTACGATCCCTGAAACCCTGAAATTCTCCCACGTCAAATCAATGGCTCCTGGCGCTCCAAGATCTGAAGGTCCACGTTCCTCCTTCGCAAAAAAAAAACTTCATGACTCGGGACTTTGGGATGGTTCTCTCCTTCAAACCTCCGACTCCTGAAATGATGAAATGTCGATGCTTCAGATCGATGGCCCACAGCCTGTCTCAATCCAATGGTCCAAATCCTATCATGATTTCGGCTATCACAAGTTCTCAAGGCTTTTCCCGTTGACTCCTTTGAGTCACAATTCAGCAAAATACTAACTTCTCGTCATGCGTCCCTTTTGATGGATAGCTCTGATGATTTTGTAAACTCTCCTTTCACGATTTTCTCCTCCTCTCCTTGCAAATCTCTCGATGTCAAATTCCACGAACACCCGGATCGGCTGCCACTTGTCCTCTAAGATGATGGATAGTTCCAATTGTTTCATAACTTCTCTCATGCACCTTTCTCTGAGTCCAATGGCTATCAGTCCTCTGCGCTCAGATCCAATGGTCTAGATATAATCTCCTCTTATTCAAGTTTTCACTTGTCTGGACTCTAATCAGATGGTCCAGATCCTCCCATGATCTACGACTGCGATCGAATCGCGATTTCACATGTCACGACTTTGGAAACTAAGGATCTTTGTCCTCCTAGGTCCCGCTATCTGATCCCATGAAATGAACCAATGGTTCAGATCTCTCTTGGATCAATGGGTCCTATTCCTCTTGAGATTTTGTGAGTTAAACAACTCTCACTGTTATTCTCCTCGTAGCTTCTCTTGATACAACAGTTGTCGGCTATCGACGCTTCCTCCTCAAAGATTCTCTACCATCCATTCAGATCCTTAATGATTCCTAGCCAAATCCCTTGGCGCTAACTCTCCTGAACTTTGATCTTCTAACTTAGAATATTTCTAGTCGTTCGAAGGTCTCGGCCTTCGAACTTCATCCTTCTGCGGCCCAACTCTTGGTCTTGCTTATGCTTCTGAAAAGCATTATCTCTCCTGAGATTCTTGAACTCGTTCAATCTCTAAGGGACTCGGCCCTTCCTCTTCCTTAGAATATTTCTAGTGCTCCTCCTGATACACTCTACACTCAACCTCTTGAGTTTTGGAACTTAAAACAAGTTCTCTTTGCGCACACTTTGTGCGCTATTCCTTCTAAGCTTGATCTCCTTGAAGATTTCGATCTCCCATGCACTTCTTGTGTTCCTAGGATTTCATCAAACTCATATCCGAAGGATTTCTTGAAAAGAAATCTTCTCGCCCACTTGGCATTCTTCTGCTCGATGCACACCTTGCAGAGATTTTCCTCACAGAGTATTCAACAACTCTATTTCTCTTTCAGACTCGACAAAGATTCCTTCCCGTGCACACTTGCACCAGCTCAATGCCCATCTGGAAGAGCTCTATAGAACCTTTAGTGATTATGTTCCTCTCTATGCCTTCCTCTACACAGTTCCTCCTCCAGAGTATTCAATAACCCTAAGGCTTCCTTTGAGTCTGTGAATCCTCTTGGTGTGCCCTCCTGGCATGTTCTTTCTAACTCTTTAGATTTTAGATGCACACTCCTTGCATTGGCTATAGAACTTCTCATGTTCTTTTGTGCACTCCTTACACATCCCAAAGAACCCGAAATGATTGAACAATTCAAACAAATATAGAGAAATATATCATCTTACTGTAAATGAAATGTATCATGCATCTACAACTTTCATTCATGAAACATAAATACATGAACAACAATATGCAGGAAAAGCTGCTTTTCTATTAATCTATGTGTATCTATACAGATGATTTACAAAGGTTGGACTGTAACAAGTCTCAACTCTCTCAAGCTCTCTCTCTCTCATAACTTCTACCTCTAAGGCCTCTCTACCCAGACCTTCTATGCTCATTTCTTTTCTTACCTTCCCTTTTTATGAAATCTGAAAACAAAATCTCAATACAATAAGAGGGGCTCTGGGAGCCTGTCCTCTCTCACCTAACTTCATAAATTACATTCAAGTTTTCATAAATATTTTACCCAGACCTGAATACGACCTAAGCCTGCTACGGGCCTGCTACAAGCAACCCTTCAAGGTGATTCATCCCTTACCTATACAAATGCATGGCTTGGCATTAAAAGCCTTAAAAACATTTAATTTCATTCAACTACAATTTGAATTTTGAAATCAAGAGGGCTGACGCCTCCCTTCTCCATTGAATGTGTGATGAATCTGTTGGTTGGCTGGTGCTTTATTGATTTGGAGTGATGCTCATGCATCAGCAATCATTCTTAATCATTGATATGCTTCGAGACCATTCTCGACTGATGCATCAAGTTGAGTGGAAGGATAGGATAAGCAAGGAAAAAGAACTAAGATCTCAAATACCTGAATTCTCGATAGTCGTTGGATCACTTTAAGTGGAAGATTAGGATAAGTAAGGAAAAGCAACTGAGATCTCGAATACCCGAATTCCCGATAGTCGTTGGCTCACTTTAAAGAGGAAGGATAGGATAATCAAAGAATAGCATCCGTTGGATTTGAACCAAGGCAAAGCAGCATCATAAACAGATCGAGCCATCAATCTAAGATCATGATCAAAAAACAACATTTATTTCGGGTTAAAATTTGTGAGGAGGTTACACTTTGGGGAATCTCACTTCGTAAGAATTGGGAAGTGGAGAGATCAAATTAATTGAAGTCCCGAAGGCCAAAATTATGAAGTCACTCTCAACAGTCAATCTGAGATACATTTTGGATAGTATCTTGACCATTTGATCAAGGAGAAGAATATGTGCCACATCGGGAGATCTACGTCAGCAGACCACGTTAGTAAGGACGCAATCAGATTATGACAAGTATCAAAGCGTAGATGGTATTTCAGGTATATGTAAGTCACAAATCTAAGTGGCATGTGGTAGCCACTTAGTCAGTTCCATGTCAATAATTGATGTCAGCAAGTTACATCACTCTAGGAGTTTTACTTCGGGATTTTCACTACCAACAAATTCCTGAAGTCCCGAAATTCCTAAGTAAATGAGAGTCGTTCATCTCAACTCTCTATTAAGTCATAATCATTGATTTTTTTGAACTTATGGACAAGACAGGATCGTCCGACTAATGGAAGAACGAATAATGACCGTCTGATCTACTTCCGAGATTTGAAATATTATAGAGGTTGGAAGTCGTGAAGGATGAAGTCCCGAAGTAACGAAATTTGTCCATATCATCGTGTGATTAAAATGTGACTGTTGATCTTGATAAGTGATCAAGCACTTATTTATCTTAGCACTTGGTCACCACCTGCAGTCATATGGAATAGAGAAATAAGGGTAAAATGAGGCAGCTCTTAAATTGATAATCTCTTGGTTCTTCGCCTATGATCATATGAAAATGGTTTAAAGGAAGCGCCTCATACATATTTAATTCGATAGAGATTTAACACTAGAACAATACAGAGAATCTATTAAAAGACAAAATATGATCTATGTGTGATCAAAGAACACAATAGAAGCATGAGTATGATATAATCAATTGATCCATGTATGTGATCAAATCATTAAGTCAAAAGAACTGTTACACGGTCATGATTAAAAGAGAGTTAATTCATGAGCATTATGAATAAAGGATAAAATGGAAAATGATATTAATTAAAGATTAATATTATCATTTTAAATGAAAAGGTACAATGGTTCAAATACCAAAAGACACAATGATTCAAATTCACACCAGTTGGAAGACTATATAAACAAGAAAGAATGGTGAGAACATGACAAGTTGAATTTGTTGAAGTATATATATTTATATATAATGGATTGAATGAAGGTTCATTCTATCAGGTTGGTGACTGTTTACAAGTTGGTTCTTGTATGAGGATTGGATTCCTCACATCTCAGTTGGATCTGAGATAAAAAAAAATTGGGACTTGTTATGAGGGTTGGATTCCTCATTTCTCAGTTGGATCTGAGAACTACAAGTTGGGTCTTGTAACAGAGAGTTGGGTCTCTCATAATTGTTTGAAGATGATATTCAAAGATTGATCTTATGTATTTATCCAAGTTAAAATAAATAAATAAAATATTTATTATTTTATGTATATTGATTGAGAAAATGAAATAAATATGTGTTGTTCAGTTAATTTGTGAAAAGTGGAAAATTTTCAAAAGTTTTGTGACACCAATTCATCCCCCCCCCCCTCAGTGTCAAGTGTCCATTTCAACAAGAGCTTGCTCAAGTAACAGATTAATAGAATTGTATGCTCTGTCGTTTTTATTTTCTTCTGCCATGGAGGGTTTCTTGGGTGTGCAAGAGTGATTTTCCTCAAGAGAGACAAGCTCGATACCCAACTTGTAATACTCGGACCTCGTCGGGGACATGCACTGGAAAAATGATCAAGAGCAGTCTTCTTTGATAGCACTAATCTGGATTTATTTTCGGTAGGAAATGAGAGTGAAGATATAACAAATAAATGTACAGAGATATCTCAGATATCCAATAATATAATATAAATA
>ML819783.1:0-29610 GCA_009831015.1 Picea engelmannii | reverse complement strand
CTGGCAGCTCATTATCACCATTGCTGATTTGGAAATTGACTCTGGAGCCAAAAGACCCCCTTTTCCAAAGATTGTGATTCTGGGAGCTACAGTGGACGAAACGGACTTCTGCTTGGACCAAGTAAGTACAAACTCCCTTATCTTGCAATTCAATACTTTATTTATGACTTTTAAGTGTGTTTTGGGGGGGGTCGTCGACCTCAACGAGGTCGGCCCTAGGCAAACGCAGGTTGTCCAGGGACAACCCATGGGTACCCGCACACATAGCCAAAGCTGGACGTGGGTACCCGCGACTATCACCTCGACAGCCCGCGGGTACCCCCCGCGTGATGCAAAAATTAATTGAAACAAGTCTTAACCCCCCTTTTTTGCTTTGTTGTGTTGGCAAGATGTATGTTCAGTGGAGGGAGAGGGAGCACGAGGATGCCAATGAGTTATTGGCCACAGATCTGAACGTTATGGTCGTACTGACGCAGTGTGGGTTAGTAAAATTCTTTCTGTGTCCTTTTATGCGCACGCAACCAAGGCTGTTGAATGCCCTGGTTGACTATTGGCACCCCGATGCAGAGGCTTTCATGATAGAGGGGCAATCCTTGGTTCCCACCACCGAGGATATTTATTTTTTGACTGGCCTCTCGAGGAGAGGGGAACCGGTCAATTTTCAGACTTTTCCTGCGGGGCCGAGCAAAGTCTCGGAGCTGATAGAGGAGTATTGTGAGGTTGGTACCGATCAGAGATCTTCCTCGGTAATTGTGAGCAGGATTACCAGCCTCGCTCTTCAGACTATTTTATCGCTCATTGGGTGGATTACCGGCTCTGCAGTCGTGCATCAGGCTTCGCGCGCACAGATGAACTGTGCAATCCAGTGCATGAATGCACAAATTTTTGATTGGAGTACCACAATACTAGCGAGCATGACAGGTCGGTTGACAGCTTGCAGACAGCGGACACACAGGAACTTTGGGTTTGGGACCATCTTGTGTTCGTTTTTCTTTGAGAGAGTTCCATGTTTTAGTCCTCGGCTGACAGTACAAGGACATCTGGCTACTTTCCCCGCAGTATGCAGATGGGCAGCGTTGCTGCCACGACAGGGTGGTGGAAGGACCACAGAGGCCTTCAACGACGAATTTTTTTCTTGGTTGTCGCGACAAATCCCGGCTATTGAGGACTACCCATACACGGGGATCAACTTCTCTAGAGATCCAGTGATACTAATTCCTCCTGGTGAGGAGCGAGGGGAGATGGGTAAGTCTCCACCTATACAGTTTTTTTTTGTTTGCATATGTAATTTTTATGTCTTTTTGATATATATATCATGTTTTTGTATACCAGATTTTTTTGACGGGTGAAATTTTGTTGCATGCAGATGTGGGACCCGTGCAACCTGCCGATTATGCACGGAACAGGAATCACCCACAGCCTGACGCCGCAGCTTCCACCGCTGGAGGAGTAGCAGTAGCCGGGAACCTCCCAGCAGGAGAGGCCGAGAGAGTCCTGAGGCGGATTGAGCGGAAATTTACTGCGCTCACTCGCACAGTTCCCATGGCAGAGATAGAGGACTTGCCGCCCCCTATGCAGACTCATGTTGTGGGTGCACCTCGGACATGGGTCTGATTGTTTAGGCGTTTATCCCAGGCTGTACATGATTATAACAGGGCCCACAGGCCCTGAGCAGACTTTTAAACTTTTTATGTGCCACGAGCACCTTGTTGTATATATTTTTTGAGGGCATAAGCCCCAATGACTCGTTATTGTTCCCACTTATTGAGGCGCTTGCACCCATCTATGTACTCTGAGGATTTTATGATGTTTATATATGGTTTTTATTTCTTTTTTTTGTCTTATTTATTATGTGTACAAGAATGTATTTACATGTGTATGATCATGATCTTTTTATATGTGAGCGAGATGCCAATCTAAAATGTGATTAGCTAGATTATCTGTGATTTGATTTAGACTCTTAGGAACATGAAAATATGTAATATAATCAAATTTGTGTTCCAAGAGATGTACCCTAAGGAATCGTCGGTGTAAAGTAGGGTCGTGCACGTGGTATATTCTGTTTAGTTGCGACACAACCAGTTGAGCGTCTAGATAGACCCAGAGACGAGAGATACCCAATGACAAAGCGTCACGAAGCAACTCAATAACTGCACTATACTTAGAAAAATTGTTTGTGGTGTCACCTAAGCATATTCCTCCAGAAGATAACAACTAACCCTATGGTGTAAAGATCACCCAAGCTGAGGAGGCAAGCCTCCGCGTGTGTCGACTAGCACCATCGGCATACCCAACGAACACCTCGGATTCACTTGACATCTTCCATAATGATGAAAGATAACATTAATGACACGTCCATAACACGTTTTAAAAGAAACGTAAAAAGGTAATAGTACAAAGACTATACATATGTTACAAAAAGTTACCCACAGTGACCATGCTATGAGTAATACTTCTTAAGGTAGAGCCCATTTCTAGGCTCCGCCAAAGCATTCCCTTCAAAATCGACCAAACGATAAGCACCCTTTTTTAAAACCTTCTTAATAATGAAGGGTCTGAACCACATGGGTTTAAACTTTACTACCCCCAGGGGGTCCTTATCTTGGTCGTAAACCAGGACAAGGTCGCCCTCAAAAAAAACCCGAGGATGAATGAACCTATCATATTGAAACTTGACCTTATGTTTATGGGATTCGTTGGTCAGGGCCGCATCGTGACGTTGTTCATCAAGCTACTCTAGGTGTACTAACCGTTCTTCAAGTGGAGAAGTGTCTGGCAATAACTGTACTGCCAATTTCAAAGATGGAATTTGACATTCGATGGGCAAGACTGCCTCCAGCCCGTAAACGAGTTGGAAAGGTGAGAAACTAGTTGCAGTCTTAACTGAGGTTCGGTAAGCCCATAATGTTGAGTATAACATCAAATTCCAATTTGACTTGGCTGAGTTGATAGTTCGTTGTAGCATCATCTTGAGAGTTTTATTAACAGCTTCCACCTGCCCATTGACTTGGGGATAGTAAGGTGAGGAATGTTCTTGCCGTAACCCAAGCTTTGATTTTAAATCGGACATCATTTGGTTCTGAAAGTGACTGCCATGGTCAGTGACAATCTCTCTCGGGATGCCGAACCGTGCTATAATCTGGTTAAATAAGAAGAGAGCTTCAGTCTCTCCATCATCTTTAAACGTTGGCATATCTTCAACCCACTTAGTGAAGTAGTCGATAGCTACGATGATATAGCAGTGCCCCCTTGCTGATGGGGGGTTGCATGTAGTGTAATCAATCCCCCACTTAGTGAAGGGACTAACTGTGATGACAGGAAACATAGGAGCGGGATGTGCCCTCATCTTCCGAGAAAATATTTGCCACGGATGGCACTTCTTGACCGACATGATACAATCTCTGATAAGTGTGGGTCAGAAGTAACCTGCTTGTAAAATATTTTGGGTTGTTTCCAACCTAGATAAGTGACCGCCACAATCTCCTGTATGACAATCTTTGAGCACTATGACGGCCTCCTCATGAGTGAGACATCGATGCAAGATGCAGTCTACACCTCTCCGATACAATGTATCATTGAGTATGAGATAGTTCTTAGCCTGATGGCGTATCTGTCGACGCTCATCATGAGAAGCAGAGGTGGGGCACTTCAAAGTATAAATATAGATCAGTATATCTCCGTACCAGGGGTCTGACGATTCAATCAAAAACATATCCCCCCGGATAGGCGATCCTCAGGCACAACGTCACCTGACTCAACTGGAAGCTCCGAGATAAGTTCTACGAAGACTAGTGACTTTTTGGACTTGGCTAAAACGAAGTCTAAGTCAAATTCTTAGAGGATTACCATCCATCTACTGATTTTTTTGTCGATAACTCGTTGCGTCAACATGTACTGGAATGGATTCACGACGGCAATGATGGTGGTCTTGCGAAACAGAACATAGTGACGGAACCGTTAAATAGCATGTACTACTGCCAACGAAAGTTTTTCGAGATGGGTATAATTAAGTTTTGGTCCTACGAGGCCTCGGCTCAGGTAATAGATCATGTATTCAGAAAACGAATCATCCTCTTGAACTAAAACCATGCCTATGGTTGACTCTGCGGAAGCCATGTATAATAAGAAGTCTTTGTTATAATTAGGTGGTCGTAGCAGAGGTGCGGTAGTGAGGGCGTGTTTTAATGCGTCGAAAGAGCATTGAGCAAATTTGTCCCAGAAAAAAGGAACATCTTTCTTCAGTAAACACATAAAGCCCTTGGTGATTTCGGCATAGTTGGTGATGAAGCGTCGTAAGAAGTTCGCCTTGCCTTGAAGACTCTGCAGTTGTAATATTGTGCGTGGGGGGGGCAACTGGACTATTGCCTCCACCTTAAGAGGATCGACCATGATCCCTGTTGTTGAAACAATGAAACCTAACAAACGTCCTGACGTGATGCAAAAGTTGCACTTGTTGGGATTCAAGTGAATCCTGAAGTAGCGACAGTGTTCGAAGATTAGTCGGAGGTGCATAGGATGATCCTTTTGCTTGCGAGAGCATGATGCTAAATCATCTAGATAGGCCTCGACTATATGTTTGAGGTCGTGAAACACAAAAGACATGGCCCGCTGGAAAGTGGATCCATCATTCTTGAGACCAAAAGGCATCTTACGATAGGCGAATGCACCCCATGGACAAATGAATGTTGTTTTATGTTGGTCCTCAGGTTTGATTTGGATTTGGTTATATCCTAAAAAACCATCCATGAATGAAAAGGCTTCACAACCGGAGCATTCATCAATGATCTGATCAATGAATGGGGTTGGATAATTATCTTTTGGACATGCCTTATTCAAATCATGGAAATCAGTACATACACGAATCGTGCCTTGTTTTTTATCGACCGTCACGGGGTTTGACACCCACTGAGTCAAATGAATTGGGTAAATGAACCCTGCCTTGAGCAATTTCTCAACCTCAGCTTTGATGGCTGTTGCTTTCCTAGGATTAACTGGACGAAGTTTTTGTCGAACAGGCTTAGCATCAGGATACGTAGTGATCTCATTTACAACTATTTTCGGATCGATGCCTGGCATTTCCTCATAAGACCAGGCAAAAACGTCGAGGAATTCTTTGAAAAGATCTGTGTAAATCTGAACCTCTTTGGGGGAGAAATATGCTCCGACGAAGACATTCTCCACGATGCCAGGGTTTCGGGAGATGTTGATAGGTATAGTGGCAGCGATAGTCACCATATTTCCCTCAGCATGAATTTCCTGTGTAGCTAAGAGGTTAATGGGACATGGCTAATCTCCCGTCATGGTGATAGTGAATTCTCCGGCCTCGATTCGGCTTAACTCTGGGAGGAAATATGATCTGTGATGAACATCTTCCCAAGGTTTGTCCGAACTAGTCATTGCTTCGATTACATCTTCGTCATAAGGCAAGACTAAGTCTAACGAATCGGTGGTAGAAAGAGAACCTTGAGCCTAGATAGGCTCGAGAAGTGGATCCAACTCTTGTGCGGCAGTCAGATCAGAAGTAGCTGAAGTTTGTTGGACTAAAGAGTACGCTACTTCAGTGGCCGAAAAGGGCATGGACATGCCAGCATGCCCTGTCTCATCCATCATGGCTAATGGGGAAGGAAGAATCCACGGATCCTAAAAGTAAGTCGTGCGGAACGACGAGACGTGAAAAATCTCAGCCTTGTGGTGTGTTGTTCATGAGTCTGTACTAAGGCTTCAAGTACAGTGTCAAGGCATCCAAAGGTATGTAAAGGATGAATACGAAGATATATGTTATCCTTCGGTGTAGGAAACTAATGAAGTTTTCTACGTTCTCGTTGTCTAGCTTCCAACTGCTCTTGAGCAGTTATATCACGCTCAATGGCTGCCCATGAAAGTTCTAATTCCTCTCGGGTGTTAGCAGTTTTAAGGATTGTATCGAAAAGATTTAATGCGATATGATTTTGATTAGAAATTCTGGGTTGAATATTGGGTTGAGTAGCTACAGTGACAGTCATTGAGGAGTAGTACCAGTATGGAAATGATTTAACGTGATATTATAACGTTGTTTCAATTTGGTTTTTTAAGTGGTATTTTTGCATGAAGAACAAAATGGAAATGCAAACTGAAGGCCCTTTCCCGTAACTGTATTGCTTTTAGTAAAAGGTATGGAATGAGAGAAAAACATTTAGCTATGGGTAACATAAGGTTCCTGTCAATAGAAACTCACATATACACAGAAGAATAAATTAACATAGAAATAATTGACATCGTGTAACAAAATATAAAATTCTGTAAATGCAAATTGGTCTTACACCCGCTGATAGCTGGTGCAAAGGAAAGACAAGACACAATTACAGAAATATGAAATCCCTTCACTATAGTAGTGGTCATACTAAATTATAGTGATACACATCAATTATGTAGATCAAAATGAAAAGAAACAAAGAACATAACAAAACAAACTTGCAACACAGTCGTGATGGAATCAGGAATCTTCAAATTTGATGTATTAACTCCTCCAATGCAAAAAATGCATTACAAAATTTGCCAAAAAGTCCAGCCTTTGGTTCTTCTTTTGGTGATCTATTTATACAAATTTGCCCTCTCCTATTCCTATTTTCAAAAAGGTGCCAGCTGCCTGCCTCTACGTAAATCAGTGCATATTATACATTTGTCCATAAACTGGATACAAGTTGTGAAAGTTTCGCTTGGCAGCTGTGAGGAGTGAAGACACCCCATTTCTTCTACTTTATTTTCAAAAAGGGCCAGGTGCTTGTCTTTGCATAGACTCAGTGCATATCCTACATTTGTCCATGAATTGGGATACGAGGTGAGACGACTCCGCTTGACAAATGGCTTCGGCAAAGTAGCACTCTCGGGCTAATTGTGGAAGTCTATTCCCCATATATGCATCAACCATATCAAGGGCGCCGAGTTGTGTGTTGGGCTGAATCGAATGTTCATCAATTTGAGCCATGTCTACCTTGTCTATCTTAGAGATCTCTGCCAAATTTCTCTCATTTTTCTCCTTCATGTCGAGGGAGATCCGCTCTAAATTCATCTGCCTTAGCGTCTCTGTGTCACCCCCACTTTCCATCCCCAACAGTTCACCATTTATGGATTTGAAAGTTTCTTCTAGTGAATTTGTCACTTTTTGAGCCTGCTCCTTGCTTAGTGTAATATCATGCTCCCAATTTTTTAACAAAATATTTCCCCTAGTCTATTCAGCAATGGTGAGCCCGGGAGACCCTGCTGAAAACCTATTGTTGGTGGATATCACTGCTTCTTGGAAGGCGATCCGAGCAGCTTCTGCGTTTCTTTCCTTGACAATCAGATTCTCATAAATATGATGCATTAATAGGAAATCTCTTCAAAATTCCCCTACTTTGTTTAGCAGACTCTATTGAGCAGGAAAGATCCTGCTCCGAATGTCGATTGCCCGGGATTTAACAATATCGATGTCGATCATATTGCTACCTGCGACCTCTAGCTAAGCCTGTAACTGTGTGATGGTATCCCTCTGCTGACCCGACTGCACTCGACCCTCTCGGATAACTAAGTTTTCTTGTTCCAGCTTGGTTTTAAGGACTTCGATCTCTTTCCTATCGGCCAATTGGGCCAGCTCTATTGCTCCACTCGCTTGGCTCTTAGCGTCTTCCGCAGCCGAAGCTACTCGGGCTTCAAGAGTCTTGATCAGCGGATTTTTTCTCTTGAGCTGATTCTTCAACATCGCAACCGAGAATTGGTTTGCTGACGCATACGCTCCCATCGTCCCTGCTATCTCTGTGGTGAATTCATCACTTTTCTTGTTTTTTCCATCTGTTATTACCTTGAATTTTTTAACAGTGGACTCTCCCTCTTGATAAAATTCCCGCTTTACTACAGCTTTTCTCTTCCTGTCAAAAAAGAACTCATTAGGGAGGCGTTCCTCTGCCCTTATAGGTCTTAGTTCTTCGCCAAATATCCATCCCTCACTGACATCTCCCTGAGCCGACTGCAAGGGTGTGACAGAGGTGATGGGTTGTCCGATCTGCTTCGCCCCCTTCCTTGGTGTGACGAGTGGGTCCTGTTCTTTCGGAGGATCGTAGGTTTTCGTCTCTGTCCATGTTTCTGGATTCTTCTCTTGCTCGGGATTCTTCTCTTGCTCGGGACTTTTCCCCTGTTCGGGACTCTTGTCATGTTCAGGGTTCTTCTCCTGCTCAGGATTCTTCTCCTGCATGGGACTTTTCCCCTGTTCGGGACTCTTGTCCTGTTCAGGATTCTTCTCTTGCTCGGGACTCTTTCCCTGTTCGAGATTCTGCTCCTGCTCCCCTTCCTGACTTTTTTCGGGGTTAGAAGTTTGCCCCGTAGAACTTTCGGCCTCCTTTTCTTTGTCCTTGGAAAGTCCCAAACCTCCCAGCACCACGGGGAGACATCTTCTCCTATGTTCCTGAAATTTTAAAACAGAGGCCCTATCTTCGGGTGCTAGGGATCTGATTCAAAATTGCACTTCTGAATAGGACCTCACCCCTCAGAAAACATCATCCGAGGGCGAACACTCGTGTTCAAACCTCTTTAATCCACAATTCCCCAAATGGGTGCTTACAATTCTCTGTGGATCATGCTTTTTGTACTCAATAGAGACTAGGCTCAAATCTTCTAAGGTTGCAGCTTCAGCCTTAGCATGTCTGAAATCTAATAAGGAATAGGAATTAAGTCGAACAGGAAAAAACGGCCATACCTTTTTTGAAGACGCTTTGAGCTCTTTGCTTACTCCGCCGATTATTGTTTGTCTCGCAATCTCACGATAGGCCAGCTTGTCAGGAATGAAAAGCGGTAGCGCCAGAGGAGGGACAGCTACTCTGAAAACTCTCAAATAGGAGAATTCTTCTTCAACGTACCAGTCTGCAATATGGCTCAAATTTGCAGCAATGCTATCAGAGATGCGGGGTGGAGAAAGACCAAAAATAGCGATGTGCAGGGGAACCATCACCCAGTTGAAAATCTCATAAATAAACTCATTTGCATTATTTTCCCACAGCTTGTTGTGGTACTCATGCACAGTTTTTTCCTGGGTTGGACTCCAAGCCCAATTCATCAGAGGAAAAGGCATCATGGAGCATATCGCGTCCATGATATACGCGGACATGTAGAATCCGGAGGGTCTCCCGGCTATCTTTTTCTGCCGGTAATATGTAATTCTATTGAACAGATTGTCGGAGAGCATCTTCGCCCAATTAAATGAGCAACCTTCTGCTACCCGAAAAATGAGAGGTACCCACTGGATGTAAAAATGCGCGGTATCCTCCCATCCGAAAAGATGACAAGTCATCATCACCACATACATATACTGTGGCTCTAATGAAGAAATCGAATACACACCCTTGTCGTTCACTCTGAATGTTGCGGAACGCGAAACCCAATCTTTAATCAAACTAGGCATGGTTTTATCAAATTCCTCGCATTCCTTCTTTTTGAATTCCTCCAGGAATTCTTTGCCATATGTATACTCGGAAGTTGTTGGGAGCTTATACATAGATTGAATATGCTCTGGTCTGAAAGTTTCGACCATGGCCTGTCGGTCATTTACGATAGTTCTGGCGGTCAGGTCGACGTGATCCAATGCCCATCGGATCATGTCGTAGTATGGGAGCAACCGAGGTCTGGTTGCTACCAGGTGCATTCCCGACTGAACAATTTACTTGTACTTAGTATTCAGGTCATCCTTTACAATATCGTTGTTATCGTCCCCTGAGTCAGAATAGTTTACCAACTCGGATTGCAGGATGTCTGAAATAAACGACCAGGTGGGTACTGAGCCACCAGTTCGTGGTGAAGTATCTGAGACGTTTTCTGGACCTTGCGCTGCAACCTCGACGTTTGCTTTCGCTGCTCTCCTTGGGGCCATGGTTGTCGCTTGCTTTTTCGCTCTTCTGTAATAAACCTGTGTATACATGCGGAAATGAGTTCCTTCGGAGAAAGGTGAGCTCTGCGCGTTTATGAGAAATGTTTAAAAAGAATGAAGCTATCGTATATATTTGAAAACTTTGTACCTTTTGAATAAGTCTGTCAAATCGCACATAAACCAAATTAAATGTATAAATCCGATCTTATTTATTCGTGGATTTACCCTAAATCTTCATTAATGTCATCAATGTTCGGCAGCTTGACAGGCAATCGGGTCATGGAGAGCAAGAAAATTCCTCGTGAAGTGTGCCAACCTCGATACGCGGGACGTATCTCGCTTAATTTCATTTTTCTAAAATTTCAAATCTTAACGGCTTAAAGATTTCCTCGCTTTTCGCCACATCGTGAATTTCCTTTTATCATTTTGACTTTACAACTCGCGAGACTGCGAGTTCCGATTTTAGCTTAATTAACACTAACCGTGATTTGGTGGATCCTTAATTATAAAAGTAACTTAATCGCCATATCGCGACTCGGGAATTCGAAGACAAACTTTTTGGAGAATGATATGTCGAGTCGCGATATCGCGATGTGGCGATAATTAAGGCTCGAATTAAGAGAGGGAAATCTTAGATTAGGCGATTAATTAATCTTGTTATAATTATGTCGCAACTTCGCGAATCGGAGTTTTGGACATCTTAACTTTATGAAGGAAAATGTCGAGTGTTGATGTGCCGAGAACCAAATTTAACCGTGGTTAGTTTTTTACCCTAGGTTCCTGACCAAGGTTATCAAAAAAAATTATCGTACTCTCGGCTCTCGGGGTTATAACAACAAAAATTTAGGGTCGACGACTGCCGAGGTGCGAAACCCCGATGACATGTAAACATGGTTAAAGGTTTTACCCCAGTTAATGCCTTGCACGAAAATTAGAACCGAGTTCGTATTTTCGTGGCTCCGGACTTGTGAATTCAAGAAATAAAGTGTCCGACTTGCGGGACCCCAAAATAAAACAAAAGAGCAAACATACTTGCGAAAAATGGACCTTTTTTGAAAGTGACAAGGCTTTTCTATTCATGGGACGAGATTTCAAAGATTTGTGATTACGGAAGGAAAAGAAAAGCAAATTTTAGATCTTAAGTATCAAAAAATTGAAAATTGCGTGAGGTGAAAAACAAGGGTGGCTCCAACATGGTGAGTCGATTTAAACTTGACATCGCCATGAGGAGGTGGGTAATCGAAAGTACCCGTCAAAGATGGGCACAAACCAACTCCTACGTTAACGACACCGACTTGAGGATTATCTATCATGGGAACTGTGGATGCCCCCAAAGCTGGGTCAGGTCTAGAGAAGGACAATTGATCAATGGTCACTATCCAGCCTTCATGTGGAAACAATAAGACTCGAAAAACTGTAGCGACCACCGCTTGCATACCATAAGTCCAACTACGACCTAACAAGAGATTGTAGTCGAGGGGGGCATCAACTACCTCTACTTCGATACACACGGTCTTCCCTCCTAACTGCACAGGGAAAGAAGGAATGATGCCATGTGGTCGAAAAGAACAACTGTCGAACATAGTAAGGAGAGTAGGTGATGGCGACAACTCAGGCTGACCGATGTCTTTCCAGCATGCTAATGACATAGCGCAAGTCGAAGCGCCCTCATCAACCACCGTGTGGAATATATTCCGTGTAAAAAATTTCGTGGGATGAGCCACTACTATCTGAAACGTGACGTGGTAAGGAAAATGAGGTTTCAAGTCAGTCATATCTAACATGATGGTACCCGAGTTATAAGTCTCAGTAGAGCCTAAAGCAGCCAACAAGGCTTTTCTCTGAGCAGGGAAACTTTGGAGGACCTCCAAAGCAGACATAGCACAAGGGGTTTGGGATAAATCTTCCACCACAGAGTAGTTCTGGGTGGCCCTTGCGTTTGGATTGTGAGAATCTTTCTTAAACGCACCTTTTGGAATGCGTGTCATCGTTTCTCCCAACGTCTTCTCAATCTGTAGAGGAAGAGATGGAAGTTTGGCTTATATGCCCTTCTCAGAGGCGCTTGGTTTACTGTAGTCGTGCGCTCTAGTCATTATTAAAGCATCACCCCTAACCATATATACGTTTGCGGAAGAGGAATTATTTGGGTGAGGGCAGGTTTCTTGGCTGCCCCCCTCGGCACTTGTAGAGGCTTGAGTTAAATTTTTCCCATGCTGAAAGGGATTAGTCAACACGGCTTGTTGTTGCTGTGTGACAAACTTCTGGGCCTCCGCAAGTCGAGGACATAGATAGGTCGGGTGGTCTTCCGCACATAAGTTTCATGGATACCTCGCCTTCCTCTTTTCCATGGTTCCCTTGCCAGCATTATCAGTGGGTTTCTTATCCCCCTTACCCTTCTTGCGTTGTTTTTTATTCCCTTCAGGCTGTTGGGTGGCCTTTGGGTTAGTCGTCTGTACGGAGTGTAATTCTGACGTTTGGTTAGGAGGAGCAGCCAAAGCAGTAGTCTGGCTGGCCACTGAGTGTTGTATAGATAATTGTTGCAATTGTTTTTTCAATTGCTCAGCGGGCTTAGTTTGTGTCGAACCAACGATACCGTCGGCATGTGGTCCGGCTTTCTTTCTGGTTTTATCCAGTATCAATCATGGTGCATCTGGCAGGATGTTGTACAATAGACCAGACTGAGAATAGATAAGCTCAAACTGTTGAGCCCTCATTATGGCATCTTCTTTGGAGAAAACCCCAGAAGTTGCGATGTCTTTGGATAATTGCAGTACTAAAGACTTAAGGAACCACTCAAGCATGAATGATGGTGGAACTGGTACTTTGATTAGAATCTTTCAGTGTTGCCACTCTCGGATATGATCAGAGATATGGTCCGTTGTCGTCTGCTCGAAATTGGCTAGCAACTCTGTGTCGGCGTCGTATCTCACAGGTAACTGGAAATGGTTAAGGAAGGCCATCGCCAATTCGCCAAAAGAAGAGTATCGTGAATGATCAATCTCTATGTACCATTTCGCGGTACTCCCAATAAGAGTGTGTTGAAACAATCGCAACTGGACGGAGTCATCTTTCAATGAGTTAGATGAACACCAAAGGTGGAAAGTAGTCATGTGATCATCTGGATCTTCGTTAGGCTTGGCCTCGAACTTTTGAATGTCCGAAGGAAACTTCGTTGGCATAGGAGGCCAACGTGGATCGTGACAGATAGGATCATTTAACAATCGTGTTAAATCTAGCAAGTGTAACGTCGCCAGGAATGGTAGTTTGGGTTGTTGTTGATAGGCTGGGAAAAAGGGTCCTGGAGTTTGACTGGCACCAGGTTGCCAGGAAAAGTTTGGCTGCTGGCCCGGATTCTGGTAGAAACCATGGCCCTGACCAGCGTAAGGGTTTTGCATATGTGGAGACATCATTGGCTGATTCCCCATAAAGGAAATAGGATGTTGGGCATTCATCGTGTTTGACGGACTTTGGGAAGGATTACTCCATGCCGGTCCTGATGGGAGAGGCATAGAAGTTTGTTCGGGGTTCCATTGACTGTGGAAAGAATTACCCCAGAACGACATTCCAGAGGAAGGAATGGATCCTTGTCCTGAGTTCCAAGGTCCTGGTATATGTGCCCCCAGCGCAGGAATAGTACCATGTGCCGGAGTAGACTATCCAAAAATGGGTGTGCCCCCAGACGGGAAAGTAGTGGATGCGAAAGTGTTATTACCAAATGTTTCGTTCCAAACAAACGGTGATGAACCTACCGGCTAAGTTTTCACAGGTGTTCCTTGACTCCCGGATCCAAATGAACTCGTGTGTGTAGGCTGCCCGGCGGACTGTTGATGCGGACCACCAAGCGAAGGGGACGAAGGAGAGATATGACCTCCAGTGTAAGGAAAAGCATTGAAAGGGACAGGAATGCCCCCAAGTTGACCTTGTAGAGGAGCGTTAAAGCTCCCTGCCCCCAGACCCAAAGTCTATAAAGTGGAGTGAGTGAGTGCAGGACTTGTACCTGAACTAGGCATACCGTACGAAAATGGAGGGCCTGTCGCACTAGGTGTGAAAGGAGGTGTGGTCGCCGCGATAGATGGGGTCGGTCCACTGTGTGACGTAGTTGCGGCCGAGACCATGGTGGCCCAGACCGCCGACAAAGGCAAGTTAGGAGAAGCTTCTCCTATGGTAGCAACGGTGATGGGAATGGAAGAATTCCCAGAGGAAGTAACAGCATTTGTTGCCATAGCTGTGTGAGGCACTGACAGACGTTCGTAAAATTGAATTGGCACAATAACTTGCGGCCAAGTATCAGTGGTTGAGGTTTCAACCAATCCAAGATTGGCGGTCGATTCCTCCGGGAGTTGTTCGGGCTCAATGGTTGGTAACCTGGTTGCTTCGAAAGACCCTTGTTGGTCTAGCTTCCGCCTCAATGGTGGCGGGGGTGGCTCCAAGATAACCAGCGGTAGGCCCAGAAGCCTTCGTGACCGACGGAGCTCTGAATCCTCCACTGTGAGAAGATTCACGACATGCTAAGGTATTCTACACGAACAAACAGTAATACACACTAAAAGAAGCCCCTATGAGATAATACAAGCAATCACTAACTATTTTGAAGAACAGTTACAACAACCAACACTAGAGCAACTTACCGGTGCAAGTGCAACTCGAATACAGAAGCACCCTCCGGGTATACTCTGCAAAGTGTGGCCCAATTTTTGTCCTAGGTACTGCGGTATACCCCCGCAGTCACCTGTGTATGTCCCTAGAAAATATTGGCAACTAATTTGCCAGCACGCGAATAGTCACCAGGCGGGTACAGTCGATAGTTGGGTAGACCACAATGAGCAGGGTATCAAGCCTGAAACCTGTCAACGATATCGAGAGCAAGTGGTCTGGAAGACAACTGAGGACCTCGAACGGATTCGAGACCCATGAAGCTCCGTGGCAAATGAAAACGACGGAATCCCTCAACAAATCCTCGATATGTGTTCTCCACTACGCTTGGTCCAGCTTTGGAGGGGTTATCTCCGCTACCTTTCCTTACGCGACCTCATGTTTAGCCCCTGTGTTAGAGGGGGGTCCCAAATAAATTTCACGTAA
The DNA here is from genome assembly GCA_009831015.1 of Picea engelmannii. Lineage (NCBI taxonomy): Eukaryota > Viridiplantae > Streptophyta > Pinopsida > Pinales > Pinaceae > Picea > Picea engelmannii. The sequence continues at coordinate 14,660 of ML819783.1, read as the reverse complement.
CTGGACTTCTACACTCCCTATGACAGACTCCAATGTTTGGTTTGAGTGGCCTTGGAGAATTTACTCTCCAACCTATTCCAAGGCCCTAGTCCTGAGCTAGTGTATGAACCCTACAAACAAAAAGTCTAATAGTTTTTAATTGGTGTTGCTTTTAATGGGATTTTTTACGTCACAAGGTATGAAGGTGAAACTGATGGTGTGTAAAGACTCAAAGCAAAATGAATAAGAAATGATTAGAAACAAAAACTTTTACAAAAAATGCAAAAACCAACAACTTTTCACCAAGAAAGATTTATTTTTCTTTTTGACTTTTCTAAGATTTCATGCAGCAAACATAAAGGAATTTCGCTCAATCTGCGAGCTACTTATGCGCTAAATGTACTGCAAAACAACTTATGAAAAAAGACTTCTTCCTAGCTACTGATGCAACAACACAATCTTCAAACAAAGAAGAAAATGAAAAAGAGATATATTTTTTTTTATTTGAGTGCTAAATGAAGCCACAAAGGGAAAATGACGACAAGCACAAAACCAAGAAAACAAAATAAAATCCTGGATTAAAGAGAAGATCGCAAAGAAACAAAGCAAAGACACTCAATGGAAATCGAGAAAGCACTGCTTCTTATGCTTGTCTAAAAACCATAAAACACAAAAAAATATATATATATCTTTTCTATCAAACATTAACTAAGAAAAAACAGGCTAAGGATAAGAGGCCCTAACCTACTGGTTTTTCAACCCTAGACTCAAACCCCTAAGAGGAAAAACTTCTCACCACAAGAGGGGATGATTGTCCCACCCTGAATGAAAATCCACCTGACAAGCCCGCGACTGTCACTGAAACAGCGCGCGTGCAAACGCGTGCTGAGCTATAACAGAGCGTGGGTACCCGCGAGATGAACTAGTATAGGCCGTGTGTATGTGTAAAATCCAAGATAAAACTAAACACAGACAGCCCAGACCTGGAAGAGGCCTCTGGTATTGACAACCAGGGTCTCTTGAAGGCTTGGATGCTTCCTCTTTAACAGAAAAGGAAACTAAATGCAAAAACTTAACAAACGCAATAAAGAAGACTGATACAAGACTGTAAACCAGAAAGACCTAGACAGGATCCAGAAAGCCCCCTGAGAATGTGAAATTCTGACAGGGAAGAGGAGACTGAACCATTTCCTTCTAGGCATCTTTTCTTGGTTTAATCTTTATATCCACAGTCTTATGACAAGGCTGTTGGAAATCTCTTTGGGAATTGTTGTTGGGAAATAATTCCCTATGGACTAACAAGATAGGGCTGAATTTGTACGCAGATCATGACCTTAAAGAAACCACTTTTAACCTATCACCCCAATACTCAAACCCCTTTTTCACACACTAGCATGGAAAAGACCTACTAACCGTTTTTATTGATGTTTGACGTAGATCCTCCATTGCGCTTTATCCGCTTGCTTGCGCTGCTCTTTCTAAAGGCAATATTGCAATCAAGACAAAACACTACGTATGCATGCTATTCTTCTACCTAAGGGTTAAAGATTAAGCATAAATCAAATAAAATATATATCACTCATGCATTGGGACAGGAAAAGTATTCTTTTATTAATCTCAAGATGAATCAACTTACAGTGATGATAGAGACCGGCCACCGTTCCTCGATCCTAATCCTTGGCTCCTCCTCTTCTTTGTCCTCCAACTGCTTTGCTTTAATTCTCCTTAAGCTTGAGGAAAGGCTAAAGGGTTGGGACAAATGGATTCGGCAATTGGGCAGAGTTTCTTTGCTATCTTTTTCCTCCTCCAAATAGTACCCCTACCCCTTCTTTTATAGGCTAGAAGGAGCTAGGGTTTTGGACGAACTCTCGGCCATGCATGGCTGGGAGTTTCAGTTAACTGACCCATATCTTTTGTCCCGTTGGAAACTTTCATGTTTTTGTGCTTTGTTAGGTAAACGCGGGATGTAGTAGGTATGCCAGCATTCAAACTCGTGTTGTAAGAGGCCTGCCAGCGTTCCAACACGTGAAGTAGTGGGTTAGGGCGCGTGCCACTTGATTTAAGAGGATTTTCAAGAGTTTATTCAGCATGTCTTTGGCAAGGAATGGATATGAGTTGGCCTGATGCCAGGTAAGCATGTGTGGTGCAATTTAGGGTTATAACAGGAATCCACCATGCAGGAGGAGTACAACTCCCTCCTCGAGAACCAGACTTGGGATCTGGTTCCCCTTCCTTCTAGGAGGAAAATTGTCAGATGCATATGGGTCTACATGACCAAGAGCGCAGTGGATGGAAAAATCAATAGATACAAATCCAGACTTGTCGCCAAAGGCTTTCAGTAAGTTCATGGTATTGACTATGATGAGACCTTTTCTCCAGTAGTGAAGATGGATTCCATATGATTGGCACTTGCCATTACAACAGCCAAGGGATGGGAAGTCCATCAGATGGATGTGAAGAATGCATTTCTTCATGGTGATCTCTCTGAGGAGATCTACATGGAGCATCCCTAGGGATTTATGCAGGACTCATCTTTGGTCTGTCGACTGAAGAAGTCATTTTATGGCCTCAAGCAGGCTCCGAGGGCATGGTATGCCAATATAGACTCCTACCTATTATCACAGAACTTTGTATGTTGTAAATCAGACCCAAATGTATACATGCTCGGAACAGTTGATTCACTTCTACTTTTAGTTATGTATGTTGATGATTTGTTGATCATCGGTTGCTTGAATTTAGCGATTGTTGCAGTTAAGACGATTCTCCATGACAGGTTTTTGATGACGAACATGGGTCCTCTACACTTCTTCCTTGGACTTGAGATCAGTCAGGATGCATCAGGCATCAAACTGTCTCAAGCCAAGTATGCAGGAGATCTCCTTGAGATATTTCACATAACCGACTGTAAGTTTGATCCGACTCCTTTCCTATCAGGAGTCAAACTTGAGGATGGCGGGGAGACTCCACTAGTTGACAGCACATTGTACAGATAGCTAGTGGGGAGCTTGTTGTATCTCACACACTCTAGACCAGACCTCTCATATGTAGTTGGCGTAGTTTCCAGGTTCATGCAGGAGCCGCATGAGCTACATTGGAAAGTTGCAAAGCATATCCTTCGATACGTGCAAGGCACCATCACCTTTGGGATTCATTATGCAGAAGACTCTACATTATATCTCATTGGGTTTACTGATTTCTACTGGGTTGGAAATAGCATTAATCGCAAGTCCACATCTAGTTACTCACTCAGTATTGGTTCCGGGTCTATCTGTTGGTCGAGAAAGAAGCAAGCGGCCATTTCTCTATCTTTAGTCGAGGAAAAGTACAGAGGGGTAGTTAACATAACCATTCAGAATATGTGGCTACAACATTTTCTCACTGAGTTGGGTGTTGGAGCTGCCTTTGTTTTTTGTTTTTAACCCTTCACAATTTTCATCTCGATGCTTGAATTCTAAAGTGGTTTTCTTTTTCCCTCCGAGAGATCGATAATCTCTAAGAGCTTGTCACATAAGCAGCGATGCTTTTCTACTCTCAAAACAAGTCCACTTTCGTAAGAATGTTCGCTCTCTTTGTTTTACTTCGAGATCTCGCAAGTCGGATACTATAATCCATGAGTTCACATGTCCCGAGTCACGAAACGGCGAAGTTGTTTTAAATTTTCACTCAAGACAGTAACCAGGGTAAAATATTTTAACTCATGATTAGACGTCGTCGGGGTTTCGTGCCTCAGCGTTCGCCAAACCCAATTTTTTATTTTTACATCCCCGAGAGACGAGAACGTGAGGTCATACCGGATAACCCATGTCAAGGATCAAAGGCAAAAATTTAACTATGGTAAATGTTGTTCTCGGCGTTTCGCCACTCGGCATATCTTTTTTGAAAGTTACGACATCTAAAACCCCGACTCACGAAGTTGCGATGTAATTATAACATGATTAATTAACCACTTAATACAAGATTATCTTCCCCTTAATTAAGCCTTGTTATCGCAGTCTCGCGGTTTCGCAACTCGGAATATAAATCTCCCAGAAACTTACCTTCGAAGTTTCGAGTTGCGATATGGAAAATAAAACAATTATAAAATTAATTATGCCTTAAATCACAATTACCGTAAATTAAGCCAAATTCGGTCCTCGCGACCTCGCGAGTTGGAAACTCAAAGTGTTAAAAGGAAATCCACGATGTAACGAACAGCGAGAATTGATTAAGCATTGGAAGGATTGGATTAATTAAGCTAAAGCAAGATATATCCCGCGCCTCGAGGCTTGCACGTTTCCCGAGATAGCCATTTCTCTCCATACAATTTATTTCTAATTACGAATTGACAGGTTATTTTGAAAAGCACCGAGATTTCAAATATATATAAGAGTTTATTTTCATTATAACGAATGCATTTTCATAAGCACACAGAGCTCGTCATTTCTAAGTGAACTAATTTCTGCATGTATACGCAGTTCTATCGCAGAAGGGCGAAAACGCAAGCTTCGACTATGGCTCCACGGAAAGTAGCAAAGGCGAATGTCGAGCTCGTAGGACAAGGCTCAGACAATGTCTCCGACACTTTTCCCTGGAGTGTCGACTCGATCCCCAGCTGGTCATTTGTCTCAGACATTCTGCAATCAGAATTGGTGAATTATTCAGACTCAGACGACAATGAAAAGGATGATCTAAACACTAAATACAAGATAGTTGTCCAATCCAGAATGCACAGGGTAGTAGCCAGACCACGGTTGCTCCCATATTATGACATGATCCGATGGGCGTTGGATCACATAGACCTACCCACCAGGACTATCATGAATGAGCAGCGGGTCACGGTCGGGACTTTTAGGCCATAACATATCCAAACCATGTATAAGCTCTCGACGACGTCTGAATACACATATGGTGTTGAATTCCTAGAGGAATTCAAAGAAAAGGAGTGCACACAATATGATAAAACCATGCCCGGTTTGATAAAGTATTGGGTCTCGCGCACCGTGAAATTCAGAGCAAATGACCAGGGCGTTTATTCAATCACTTCGCTAGAGCCACAGTATAAGTATGTGGCCATGATGACATGCCGACTATTTGGGAGAGAGGACACATCACATTTTTTCATTGCGTGGGTGCCTCTAATGTTTCGGGTTGCAGAAGGTTGGTCATTTAATTGGGCAAAGATACTCTCGGACAGTTTGGTCAACCGAGTCACGGAATATCGAGAGCAGAAGGCAAGTGGGAGGTCGTCCTCATTCTTCATGTCTACATATATTATGGACGCAATATGTTCCATGACACCATTCTCGCTGATGAGCTGGGCTTGGACTCTGGCCCAAGACAGACCTGTGCATGAATATCATGAAAATCTATGGGAAAATAAGGCGGACAGTTTCATATACGAAATTTTCAAATAGGTGATGGTGCCCCTGCACATCGCCATTTTTGGTCACCCACCACCTCGTATCTCGGACAGCATTGCTGCAAATCTGAGTGGCATAGCGGACTGGTACGTGGAGGCAGAGTTCTCATACTTCAGAGTGTTCGGGGCTGACGTTCCCCCGCTTGCGCTACCATTGTTCATCCCCAACAAGATGGCTTGTCGCGAGGTCACCCAGCAGACAGTAATTGGCGGGGTAAGTAAAGAACTCAAAGGATACTCAAAGAAGGTGTGGCCATCTTTTCCCATTCAGTTGAATTCTTATTCTTTATTAGATTTTGGGCATGCAAAGGTCGAGGTTGCAGCCCTGGAAGACCTGAAGTTGGTCCCCATCGATTATAAGAAACATGATCCACAGAGGGTTGTAAGCAACCATTTAGCGAATTGTGGACTCAAGATATTCGAGCATGAGAACTCACCCTCGGATGATATTTTCTGAGGGGCGAGGTATTATGAAGAAGTTCTAGTCTGGATCCGATCCTTGGCACCTGAAGACATAGCTGCTGTGTTAAAATTCCAAGAGCATAGACAAAGTTGTCTCCCCGTTGTCTCCCTGCACTAAGTGAAGACAGAGTAGGGGAAATGGAGCTATTGCTCTTTCCTCTGTCATAACCAAAATTTTGTGACTATTGAGATTCTACCTACTTTGTAAAAATTGTATAAATATACCCCAGAGAGAAATAAACAGGGCTGGACCTTTTTGAGTCATTTGTAATAGAGTTTTTACATTGAGAGTTAATACAAGCAGATCTGGAGATTCTCAATTTTGTCACTTCTGTATTACAAGTTTGCTTCCTTGTATCTCATTTTTACATTGCAATTCATATTCATAATTGATGTGCTTCGTTGTAATTTAGTAGGACCACTACTATAACGAATGAATTTGGGTTTTCTATAATTTCTTATTGCCTTTCCTCTGCACCAGCTATCAACTGTGTAAGACCAATCTGCATTTTCGGAATTCTAACATATATTCTTTGTTACATTGATTATTTTCTTACATATTTTCCTCCCCCGTTTATGTCATGAGTTTTTCCCCTAGCTGGAACCTTACACTATGAATGGTTGAATGTTTTTCTCCCATCTCACCCCTTTTATTAAAATATGATACAGTTATGGGAACGAGCCTTAGATTTGCATTCGTATTTTGTTTCTGCAACCGTAAGTTCTCTTTTATAAGATCAAACTGAGACAGCACTTAACCTTTCTTATAGTTTTTCATACCTTTATTGTTCCCCCATGACCGTTCCTGTACCAACTCAACCTAACATTGAACCCGGACTATCGAATCAAACGCACATTCCCTTGAATCTCTTCAATTTCATTCTAAAAACGGCAACTAACTGGGCTGAACTTGAACAATCATGGACAGCCATTGAACGAGACATAACTACCCAGGAACAGTTCGAAGCCAGACAACGCCAACGAATAAATCTCCCTTAGTTTCCTTCTCCGAAGATTGATTTTTCTCACTTATCCATATTTTAACCACTTTCGGATGCCTTGACACTGTACTTTTGAGCCTTAAGTACAGACTCAGGAACAACATCTTTCTGGCGCCGTTGTCGGGGACCGAAGTTACGAAATCTTTTTCCCTGGGAAAATGACAATTGTTTTTCGTTGAAAGTGTTACCCTTTGATAGTGAACAAAGAGTACACACCTTTTAAGGCTTTTATCTTTCACTTGGCGACTCCATGAAGAAATAAACTGGCATTCATTCATAGGAATACCAGACAAAACCTGGATGGTGAGCAGTTTACTCCTATTGTCGATCCCGAAAAAATTCTAAAGGCGAGAGGCTCTTTTAAGCCAACCGTTGCAGTTTACCAACTTGAAATCCCATCACCGAAGGCTGAGAGTCCTTCCAAACCCTCAACTTCACTCAGTCCTCACATCCCTTACCCTTCCTCCCCAAAATTTCCTCTTCACAAAGAAACTAAAGATTCCCTTTTTATTTTCCAAAACCCCCTGTATAACTCCCCACAAACAACGATGGCAGCTGCTGGAGGAGGAGGTGGAGGGTTTATAGGAGGATGCGGAGGGTTTGTCGGAGGAGGAGGGGGAGGATTCCCTCTAGGATGAGGTGGAGGCCAAGGGCCTCCCTCCCCTCCCAGATTTTTCGCAAAGGTCGCAGCCAAATACACTCCATTAGTATTGCCCAACCCCCTACACGATCTTCCAGAAAATTATATAAACAATTTACCGAAATTCAACGGGGAGGGAGATCTGACCACTGCTGAACATATAAATCTTTTTGACCAATTCACAGATCTCTACAGTGTCGAACGCAAGGATGTATATTCGAGACTCCTTGTCCAAACTTTTGAAGGTCAGGTCAGAACTTGGTTTCGGAGCCTACCCGCAGCTTCTATCCCGTCATATGATGCTTTGGAAGATGCTTTCCTCAGACAATGGGGCGAGCGAAAATATCATCTCTATTATCTAACCGAATTCGGGTCTTTGAAGAAAAAGAACTCAGAAACAGTCATGGAATTCATTCTGAGATTCAACAAGCTGTACAATAAAATACCAGCTGAAGTCAAACCATCTCAACCCGCGGCCAAAGTGACCTTCGTTGGAGCTTTCGAGCCGAATTTCGCACTACTTTTGTGAGAGAGAAGGGGAGACACCTTAAACCGTATGCAGGATGATGCAGTAGAGATAGAATCTAATATGATGGCTTCGGGTAAACTTAAGGCTAGAGTAGAGACTGGAAACTGAGAGCCCAAACGCTTTAGAGAAAAGGCTGGCCCTTCAGGGTCCAATAGATCCTCAGATGATAAGGTGGACGATATGGCTAGAGTGATTAAAGAGTTTTCAAATAAAATAACCTGGATGGAACTCGAACAGGCCAAGGCTGAATCTTACCCCAAAAAATATTTCAAGAGGATTCAAAACCCTCCTAATCAATAAAGACAAATAAAAAAAGAGGATCAAAAAATACAAGCTCCCTTGAAGAATGAAAATTTTATAGGAGCTAACGACTTTCAAGACTTCGAGGATTCAGATAATGATGTCACAAATTTCGGTGATGACTATAGTCAACCATATATGACTCGCGAAGACTACGAAAAGTCTCTAAATATGCCAAAGCCTTCAAATGAGAGTGAGGAGGATGATCACCCCGAGATCTGTGAATCTCAATCAGAAACTAAGATAATGATGGTTGATTTTCAACCAAGGTACAACCTGAGATCTTAGAATAAACCTACCTCAACAATTCAACCCAAGAAAATCCTTCAGAGAGGTCAAGCTTACGAGCCTCCTTCGGACGAGACCACACTACCTAACAATAAAACTAGAAAAATAAGCACTCAAGAGTCTGAGGTGGAAAAAGTTGGGACTCAAACACAGGAAACTGAACCCGTAAATAAAGCTACATCTTCAACTAGGACCATGAATGATAAATCTGTCCAGACAAATAAGTCAGAAAGGAAGAATTCAGAAGTCTCAACTGGAGAAATAGACAAGGTGAGAGGAGCTTTTAGTTTAAAAAATGAGTTAAACAAAATTAAGATACCAATCCCTTTGGTGGAATTAGCGAAAAACCCCGTTTATCGCAAACAAATTACCAAAATGATAGGTATCTCTGAACTAGAAAGACACTCTGATGTTATAAACTTGGAAGATGATAGACCTAACATCACTTTTGGTCCCCATTTTGAAGGGTCCAAAGACAACATCACTCCCTTTTATATTACTCTGAACGTACATGATCAGTTGCTGCATAATTGTATGTTGGACTCCGGAGCTTCCCATAATGTTATGCCCAAGATTATAATGGAGAAGCTGGGTCTCCAGATCACAAGACCTTATGGAAATATGTACTCTTTTGATTCAAGGAAGGTTAAATGCATGGGAATGATAAAAGATCTGGTAATTACCCTGGCACAGGTCCCGGTCAAGAGTATCCTGATGGATGTGGTTATCACAGACATTCCCCCTAAGTATGGCATGCTATTATCTAGGTCATGGGGAGCCAAGTTGGGGGATTCTCTTCAGTTAGACATGACTTATGCCACAATCCCTGTGTTCGGTGGTCAATTCACTCATTTATATAGAGAAACAAGTTTAGCATATACGATCAGTGACCCTCAAAACCCACACAACTTCCCTATTTACATTGCAGACCAAGATCTGGGAAATTGCATCTTGTCTTTTGATGATGGTCTGGATGGTTGCCTGGAGGAAATCGATACAAAGCAAGAAGAGTCAAACCCCATGACAGAAAAGTTGTGCAATACTGGTGTCTGGAAAATGTATTTTGACAGTGCTTCGTCTTCTGAAGGTGCAGGTGCTGGAGTACTTTTGGCGGCACCTAAAGGTAATTTCATTGTTCCTTTCTCCTATCGTTTACAGTGGGACATAGATTATACTAATAACGTATGCGAGTATGAAGCGTTGATCTTAGGATTAGAAGCTGCCAAAAAGCTAAATATAAAAAACTTGGAGGTATATGGTGATGCGGAATTAATAGTAAAACAAGTAAACCGACAGTACATGGCTAGGCATCCCATACTAAGAGCATATAGAAATTGTGCTTGGGATCTCATGGAAAAAAAATTCTCATCTGTGAATATCTATTTTATCCCTCGCGCAGAGAATCTACATGTTGATGCATTGGCAAAGTCAGCTTCAACCTGATCTCCTCCCACGACCTTCAAACTGAAGTATCACATTGAAATCAGATACAAACCCTCCATACTAGACAATATCCGACACTGGAAAGTCTTTGATTATGACAAACAAATTGAGAAATTCCTTACAGCAGTAGGCGAATTCTCAGAAACTCACGCTGACCAAGAAAATCAGAATGACTCCATGTGGATCATGCAAGAAGGAGAGGAACCTGAAGTCTTCCGAAAAAAAATTGCGGATCATCGTATGTTGGTCCTTAAAAGCAATCAGATTTCCAAAGGATTGATAACTTTGGAAAGACTTTTTTATCACAACAATGTACCTGTAAAGTCCACTTTGCAGCCCCAACCAGAAGAGGTGGAGGACTGTGATTTAGGAACAGAAAAGGAACCCCGGATGGTAAAAATATCGAAGTTCCTCCCTCACAAAAAGAAAGTTAAGTATAAAGACTTACTCAGACAATATAAATATGTCTTCGCCTGGTCCTATGATGAGTTGAAAATGTATGACACTTCCATTATTGATCACAAGATACCGTTGAAGCCTGGGATCAAACTAACCCCATTTTGTTACCCTTTATAGAAAAGGAAGTTAAAAAACTCTTAGACGCAAAAATTATCGTACCTCTGAGATACTCGAACTGGGTAGCTAACCTAGTCCCAGTCAGGAAAAATAATGGGGAAATCAGACTGTGTGTGGATATCCGAAACTTAAACAAGTCATCTCTCAAAGATAACTACCCGCTGCCCAAGATGGACCATGTTTTAGAAAAGGTTGTTGGGGCTAATCGAATGTCTATGATAGATGGTTTCTCTGGTTATAATCAGATCGCTATGAATGAACAAGATAGGGAAAAAACAGCTTTCACCACGCCCTGGGGTACTTTCATGTATGATAAAATGCCTTTTGTTTTGATGAATGCAGGTGCCACTTTCCAGCGAGCTATGGACATCGCTTTCGTGGGAGAAAGGGACAAGTTTGTAGTTATTTACCTTGACTATCTAACGGTTTTTTCTAAGACCGACGAAGAACATTTGATGCATCTAAAACAGACGTTCAAAAAGTGTCGCAGGTTTGGTCTATCCCTGAACCCAAAGAATTCACATTTTGCTATGCGGGAAGGTAAGCTTCTAGGCCATGTCGTATCTAAGGAAGGAATCAAGATTGATCCTAAGAGGATTGAAGCGATAGATACTATCACTATCCCGAGAAATATAAAATAAATTCAATCATTCTTAGGAAAGATAAATTTTCTACGAAGGTTCATCCCAAATTTCACTGAAATTGTCAAATTGATTACAGGAATGCTGAAGAAGGATAGCGGGGTAAATTGGACCACCGAGGCCAGGGCATCGTTCGCACATATTAAAAAAGTTATAAGTGAGGCACCTGTGTTAGCAAGTCCAGATTATCTGAAAGATTTTCTCATCTTCTCTTTTGCTTCTGAACATACCATCGCCGCAGTGCTCTTGCAGAAAAATGGAGAGGGGTTCGAACAGCCGATAGCGTTTTTTAGCAAAAGCCTCAGAGATGCAGAACTGAAATATGACATAATAGAAAAACAATCATACGCAATGGTAAAGGCATTGAAGGCATTTAGAACCTATGTGCTACATTCAAAAATAATCGCGTATGTGCCTACCAGTTCTGTAAAAGACATATTGGTACAGCCGGATAGTGACGAAAAAAGAGGGTGATGGCTCGCTAAAATACAAGAATTCGATCTGGAAGTCAAGCCGACTAAATTGATAAAGGGGCAGGGTCTAGCCAAACTCTTGGTTGAGTCGAATATTAGAGCTCTTGATATTAATTGCCTGCAAGAAGAAGACAGAGACACACACCTGCACGAGCCAGATGACCAAACAGATCCAAGTAAGGTCGAGGAAAAGTTCATATCGTCAAGATGGTATAAAGGCATAGTGTTCTACTTGTTAAACCTGAAATGCCCAGATGGAATATCACCAGCCAAATGTAGAACTTTAAAACTCCATGCTGTAAAATATTGCATCACCAAAAATCAGTTATACTGGAAGGATCCACTTGGGTTCCTGCTAGTCTGTTTGGTTGAGTCGGAAAATCCACGGGTTATAGAGGAATTTCATGAAGGAGTCTATGGAGGACACCATGCATGGAGAGCCACAACCTACAAGATCTTGAGGGCCGGATACTATTGGCCGAAACTATTTCCAGACGTCAATGCCAAAGTACACGCGTGCAACCCTTGTCAAAAATTCGCTGGTAAACAGAAACTCCCTGCACTACCACTTGTTCCAGTCAAAGCTGAAGATCCATTTCAACAATGGGGTCTAGACTTCATAGGGGAAATTAATCCTTGTTCCAGTGCTCAGCATAAATGGATCCTAACAGCTACATATTATTTTACTAAGTGGGTGGAAGCCATTCTAACCAAAAGGGCAACAGACTCGGTGGTGATCGATTTCTTGGAAGATAACATCTTGTCAAGATTCGGGTGTCCCCGAAAGATAGTCACCGATAACGCCCAGGCCTTCAAATATATGGCTATGATCAGCTTCTGTCAGAATTATAATATCGTTCTCGGCCATTCTACTGCATATTACCCCCAGGGGAACGGATTGGCCGAATCATCTAACAAGAGCCTGCTGAACATAATCAAGAAAGTACTGGATGAAAATAAAAGGTCTTGGCATGTGCACTTGAAATACGAATTATGGGCGAACCGCATCAGCACTAAAAGGTCTATCGGCATTTCGTCATTTCAAATGGTCTATGGGACAGAGGCGATACTACCTATAAACCTGGCACTACCAGTGATGAAGCTATGGCAGGATCAAAATGAAGAACCCAATCATGTAACCAGGAGAATTAACCAGCTGATCGAGGTTCAACAGCATAGAGTTGAAGTCGATGAAAAAATGCAGAAGTACCAGGATGATATGAAAGCATTGTTCGATCTCAAGGAAAAAGACAGGGAATTCCTTCCAGGTGACTTAGTACTAAGATGGGATGCCAGAAAAGAGGAAGTCGCGAAGCATGGTAAATTTGACCACCTCTGGTATGGGCAATTCAGGGTCTCGGCTCCAGAAGGGAAAAATTCCTTTCTACTGGAAAACATCGACGGAGAAGTCCTCGGTGCCCCTATCAACGGGCGATATCTGAAACATTACATGACATAACAGTTGCCATTAAAAAATAAAAAAATAAATAAAATAAAATGTGTGTACATACATGCATTCTTATTACCATTTGGACTTTTTGTTTTCTTCTGTTCATAATTTTTAGACATATTTCGAATAAAAGTCTGTGTTTGCTTTTTACAGGAATCAGCTGCTTGCAATGCTAGTAGGAAGAGTAATTCGCAAGGTGGTGTCAGGAATAAATCGGCATGAAACAGGTGATATCTAAAAGTAGCTTCATAATGCACAAAGAAAGTGAAAAGGAAAGGTAAAGGTGAGCTTTCTCAATACACATGTTATGAAAGACTGTTAAAGTAAAGAAAGGTAACGTCATTCAAACTACAATATCGGCTAAAGTGTTAGATAACAGGATTATTGTGTGGCTTGGTAACCTTTGATTTAAAATGATTTGAATGATACAATAAAACTATGAACAGTCGGTCAAAAGTAACCGTCCCCCCAAGACATCTACAAGAGCCAGTCTCGAACTATTTTGACTTCCTGTATTTTCAATCAATAAATCGCCTCCCTTTATCCTGCTTGTTTTTGGGTCTAACTTTTGACAAGCTGCCATCTTTTCATTTCATTGCGAAGGGATAAAGTTTTTTCGTTTCAAACCTCATAGGTTTCAAAACAGATCTTGATAGGGAAGCAGGTCTTCACAACTACTTGATCTCCTGCTAAGCGAAGGATCGTTTAGAGCGATCCTAACTTTCCTAGGTTTTTCAACAGCATCAGAAGAATCAAAGCTTGCTCAAACAAGATACCCCTTAAAAAAATATTTTCCTTTTCTCCCTAAGAACGAAGGTGTTGTGAGGGTCAAGGGAAGCTTGGTACCGAGTAATCAAAGTAAGTTGACAGACCTCTGATGCAAAATATTACACATATGTCATCCCTGATACAAACTGATTTCCCCCATCTTTGTGCTCAAAAAAATAAAATTATAAGACAGGTGGTGAAAGGAAATTCAGAAATGATTGCCCCCACCTAGTCTAGGAAGACGATGAAAGGAAATTTAGAAATCATTGCCCTCGTCTTAGAATTTAAATGCATAAATATATTCCGAAGTGGTGAAAGGAAATTCAGTGTAAGGGGTCAGATAACTTCACCGGGGTACTGAACAGGCTCGCTGGCAGTGAAGCAATGTCTGAGATATCTGTAAGGATGTTATACATGAATATCACTCTACTCTGGTAACCAACGCTTTCTAAAACCCGATCCACATCCTAAATTCAAACGGGACTTCTCGATTAAAAAAAACATATAATCTCATTCTTTTGATGCAAGCCGAGAGCCACAAGATCTGTTGGGTCTCCTAGGGTCGTTTTGACTGTCTTACAACATACCTAAAGTTAGTAGTGGGAGAGGGAAAATTGTGAAAGGGACTACAGTTGTGTTTGAAAAAAGTATCTGATTTTGAAAAGCTTCTCGAGGTGAAGAGCGGAGTCTTTTCCCCCCTTCGATCCTTTTC